>JAVGWN010000757.1:1992-13604 GCA_034552555.1 Semaprochilodus insignis
TTTTTTTTTTTTGGTTTCACGGCATTTTTGACCTTTTTTTTGTTTCGTTTTGTTTATTGTTTTTTTTTTCGTCTGTATGGAAAAAAAAACGCACAGAGAACATTGAAAAAAGTCAGTGCAGACAATGGATACGAAACAGGCAACAGTTCATCTGGCCTGATGCCACTGTGTTCCTTTTTTTCTCTTTTTTTTTTTTTTGTTGGTTTTTTTTTCCGATTCGGGAATTCCGATGCCAGCAGGCGTCTCTCCAGTCCAAGAGAAAGTCCAAGAGTCGGAACGTCCTGCCTGCCTCCGCTTGCCGCAGGAGCAGCTGGAGACGGGCCTTGTGTCTTTTTTTGTTTTTCCGTCCTCCGCAGAAGCTCCAACATGGGCGCCGGTATCAGCACGGATCCAGCGAGCGGCTTTTTCCAGTCTTGAATAGCGCTTGCTTTCAGAATGGAGCGGAAAACCAAACAAACAAACAAACAAAGAGAAAGGAACGGTACAGAAAACCCGAGGGGCGTCTGTCCCTTTTCATTGCAAGCCGGGTAGAGTCCAGATCCTTTGTCCGTTTCTTCAAACGCCCTTCCTGTCAGTGCTAGATAGGTGCTGCCGAATTGAACACTTTGCTCTTGCTGGGAAGGCCGCTTTTGTCCCATGCAATTCCCGGTGCCCGCATGTGCACATTCACGCTCGTGATCGCAAAAGTTCGCCTTGTTGTTGTTGTTCCAAGTTTTAAGACAATTTTCAGTTCAGAAACAATCGGTTTTGTTTTTCGTCGTAACACTGTCTTTTACAAAAAAAGGAAAGGAAAAAAAAGGCAAGAAAGTGTCGCTGCGCATTTTAGTTGCCTAAAGAACGAGAGAGGGAGGCACGCTCGGAAGCCGAGAGCAGGGGGGGAGGTCGGCCTGGACCTCGCTTTTGGACCGCAAGGCTCCGTTTCCACTGTCCGCAAGCCTGTCTTTTGGCAACGTCGTCTTCCAGAGTTGGCAAGCTCGCTGTACACGGCGTGAAGACGTCACAAGTCCTCGGAAGTAGAAGAAGAAGAACAAGAAGAAGAAGGAAGCGAACTTTCCGTTCCGGTGTCGGGGAGGGGGGGGTACAGCTCTTCAGAGGACATTTACATTTCTACAGCAGAAGCGCGGAATTGTTTCCTACTTTTGTGGAATGTGATGTGCGCTGGAGGGATTTTGTACATTATGCGGTGCTCACAGGTTCTCCTGTCCCATGTGGTGATCGTACTGTACAAAGAAGAGCAATAGTGAGGAAAAGGAAAGGACATAGAACAGCAACAGTCTGGCAGTGTCTGACTCCCGAGCCGAGCGCCCGGGCTAATTAAACGGATCAAAAAGTGGGAAAATGGCGATGGGTTTTGCGGACTTGCTGAAGAATCCCGTAAGCTCTGCCCTCCTCGCTCCTGGTGATTCTCCCTCAAAAGCTCCCCTCTACCTCCTCCCAGGAAGCTCAAGCTCTTGTTTCTCTGAGTTCTCCGCAGGGGTCTTCTTCTCTGGGTGAGCCTCTTCTCTCGCTCCCCCCACTTTCTCTCCCTCTCCCTCTCTCTCTCTCTTTCTCTCCCACTCTCCCTCGCTCTCGCTCTCCTCTTCCTCCCTCAGATGTGCCTCTTCATGTGCAGAGCCAAATGGTCAGACCTGGAGAAACACCTGCAGAGGAAGAGAGAGAGAGAAAGAGAAACAGAGACAGAGAGAGAGAGATTAGTCTTAGCGATGCTAGCCTTACGTAACAGCGTTTGATGGATCAGGCTGGGGTTTGAGAGAGGGATGGGGCACCATATGACAGTCAGCACAGGCTTTGCAGATGGAGTCTTTCAGGCTTTTGTCAGAACAGAAAGAAACAACATTTGGTGTTCAGGAGGAAAAAAAAAAACGGGAATATTTAAGCGTTCCATTCTTAACGACAGACTGCCGCAAAGCCGTCGTCTTGCCAGTTCACCGAGGCAAGCTGTGACGGTGCTAAAGAGGCTGGTTAATAGTCGGCTCCATAATTACGGGCAACCTTGGAAAAAAAGACGGGCTGGAAAAAAATTAGCAAACCTTATTCAAAAACAGATATGACCACCAACGTGGACGTCCCGAGATGACCTTATGAACTATATATAACTGAGCAGGCTGCTATGTGCACTTTAGTGCCAACAGTATTCGCTCGTCTGCCTTCACACGCATATGAACTTGAGTGACATCCCATTCTTAACCCATAAGGTTTAATAAGATGTCGGCCCACCCTTTGCAGCTACAACAGCTTTAGTTTAGCGGAAAGCCTTCCCAGTATAATAATCCCCCCTCCACCAAACTTTACACTTGGAACATTGCAGTCAGATAAGTACCGTTCTCCTGGCAACCGCCAAACCCAGACTCGTCCATCTGGTTGCCAGACGGAGAAGCGTGATTGGTCACTTCAGAGAACACGTCTCCACTGCTCTAGAGTCCAGTGGCGGCGCTTTACACCACTGTATTCGACGCTTTGCATTGTGCTTGGTGATGGAAGGCTTGGATGCAGCTGCTCGGCCATGGAAACCCACTCACTCCTGTCATTCCCAATCGCTTCCACTTTGTTATAATCTCACTGATAGTGACTGTGGAATATTTAGTAGAGAGGAAATTTCATGACTGGACTTGATGCACAGGTGGCATCCTATCACGGTTCCACGCTGGAATTCATTGAGCTCCTTGGGGGGTTGGGTGGTGATATGCAGAACACAGGATTGGCAGGATTTTGCGGTCACCAAAAACATTTCCATGTCAACAAACTATGCCTGAAGAAAGCCTTTCCTTCTTTCCTTTCATCTAACCGTGCACGTGAGCACCTAGACTTTGGTAAACACTACTGGAACTTTGGCTGGAACCAGGTTCTGTGGTAGGAGGTAACACTGGTAACACTCAAGGAGAATCATGGTTGGTGTGATGTTTTCGGGCTGCTGTTTTTTTTTTTATCTTTCCACCATGAGAACCATGTTAGGATACCCAGTGACGTATACCAAGGGATTTTCAATCAACCCTCTACCATTTTGTTCTTTTTGGTAGAGCACATTTTGAGTCACTATATCTTAATAAAAATATGTTGAATTTAAGTCAACCTGATTCTGCCATCTCTACCAATCGGTGGAGGTATGCACTATAAATCCACTGTAAATTCACTAGAGTCTTTCAATAGATAGGCCTTTACTGTTCTCATCCATAGAGGAAACAGGCAACAGGTAAATCACTCCACAGATGTGGATTTTTTCTGATGGAATTTAATAATCAAAACTGACTACTTGCTTTGCCTTAAACAAATAAAAATCCAACAACAAAAAAAAAAATCCAAACAAGAGTCCAAACAAGAGCATGACCTAGCACCCTGGAGGACCTGGAGAAGGCCTGTATTGAAGAGTGTTCTCAGATTCCTTCCTCTAAAGCATTACAGCTGGAGATTAAACGCTGTTATGTCGGCAAACGGATGTTGCACAAAGCGCGGAACATGGGGGTGCCAATTGGTGTATATATTTTTAGAGTGTATGAGCAAACTGAGACTTGTTTTATGATTTATTTCGCTGTTGGAGGTAAAACTATTCCATAAATTGCATGGCTACAATAGATGCATAGCACCCGACTCATGGTTTGTTGGATGTAGATTGGGCCTGGGGCTTCTTTGTCATAATCGATTGCGCTCACCGGCAGTAATTGCGACTGGTGGGAGCGATAAATAACAGCAACGGAGGAAAATCTGCAGTCAGAGATGCCATATCTACTTTACATTTATTAGACTACGGGGATTTCTGTATTACACGCGTATGAATCAGATGAATCGCAACAGGATCGAATAGAGCTGCGCAAAAAAAAGAGTGTGTGGGAGAGAAATGAAGAATTCAAATTTCAATTTGCCCGTGGCTGCATCCATTATTAATTAGTAGAGAGCCGTGGTGTTAAATCCTGTGGTGCTTTTCCAGAACACGTAGAAGAACAGGAGCAGGGAACTGGTACAGGTGGACAGAATAAACAGTATATTCCTCTGATTCTGCTGAGCTTTTGCATAATTCAAGTGTTTAGATGTAAGCAAAGTTCATGGTGAGTGGTTTGATGCGAAAACGTTCATCATCTAGTACTTTGCAGATGTCAGCTGTAATGGTGCTGGAACAAATGCTTCTCTATTAGCTTTAGGCCAAATCAGCAGGCCTGGGTCATGTCCAAGCTTTGCTTCTTTAGCCACTAAAGCTATAAGGCTAATGTAGCTAGCCAGGAAAGAAGCCAAACAACAGTTAGCACGCCTAGATCATCTAGCTTGAAGTCGAAAAGTCATATGAGACTTGCTCATGTGGTTTGTGTCAGACTGGGATTTATAAAAATGCATATGCATAGCTAAAAACAGGCATTCTAAAATTAGCTTAAATTTTCCATAATCTCTGTAATTCGACTGTGATTTTGTGTATTTTCATAGGCAAAAGTGTCAAAATTGAGTCACAACATTGACTATTTGTTCATTGAGTGTTTGTTCATCATCTAGAACTTTGCAGACGTCAGATGTAATGATGCTGGAACAAATACTTCTCTATTAGCTTTAGGCCAAATCAGCAGGCCTGGGTCATGTCCAAGCTTTGCTTCTTTAGCCACTAAAGCTACAGGGCTAATGTAGCTAGCCAGGAAACAAGCTACACAACAGTTACCATGCCTAGATCATCTAGCTTGAAGTTTAAAAGTCATATGAGACTTGCTCATGTGGTTTGTGTCAGACTGATATTTATAAAAATGCATGTCGCATAGCTAAAAACAGGCAAAAGTGTCAAAACTGAGTCACACAATTGACAAATTGTTCACTGAGTGTTCGTTCGTCATCTAGAACCTTGCACATGTCTTCACTGTGGTGGTGATGGGAATCAGTGGCTGTGATGTCCACAATGCTAATATAGCCATCTATGTTTGAGCCATCAGGCAGTGTATTCATTACCATTGCATATAATAACCTTCCTATAGGGGTGAACGTTAGGAGGGTCCTATCATCACCACTGTGAACTATTGTGATGGTAAGTTTCTTGGAGAATTTCACACCATCCACACACAATCCACTCATCCTAACCTTAACCTGGTTTTAAAGGAATATCCCCCGCCCCAACCCCCCCACCAAAAAAAATGCTTCTTGGCATCATGGCTAATGGCTTTGGGCTAGCAGATCCCCATGAGCTTTCATTGATTCTTAGCCACGCTAGTATTTTTGGTCTAAAGCGTTGCAGCCATTTGCCATCTGCAATGCGTCCATCATTGCTGTCCCGTCAAAACCTTGGAACATTTGATAACAGACATAGCAATGGATATAAATTATTGCACTATATGAAGACAGAGATATGTGTCTATATCCATTACCTAGAGAAATGATTCTTATTCTATTATTTAGATTTGAAGGTAGATTCCACACCTTAAACACATGTATCATTAAATCACTGGGGACCAAATGAAGTGGTTTGATTTATACATTTCTTGATTCCTATACAGTGGTGGCGATGGGAAACAGGAGTCGTGGTTTCTGAGATGTCTGTCCAAAACCACCAGTGAACCTACACATGAATATCGTTGCAGTGCACAGAAAAACATGCATCTCCATTGTTTGTTGATTTTTACTTTTATGCATCATTCGAACACAGAAGCTGCCGTTTACATTATGCCAAAATTTCATGATGATTAGACCAACAGAAATGGCCCCAAACGGCTTGGAAAAAAGTCTGGTTCCATTGACTTACATTACAACTGAACTAGGTTTTTGCCCTCTCCTGTAAAATCGGCATTTTGGAGATAGTTTTATACACATGAAAATGGATTGTACGTGGATTATTTTGCCTTATTTGGTCTAATTTTGTTTAATAAAGCCAATTTTGTGTAATAACTTTCAGTGAGGTTGCTTTTAGAGGTGGATGTCTGTTTCTACAGAACTTCAAATTTCACCTCAAACTAGTCTGAATGGCTTTGTTTACATCATAACCATTTAATTGTCCAGACATTACAATAAATAATCTATGAAATTTCCAGATAATTTTATAAACAGAACACACTTGTTATATACACTTAATGATACGTTTTCAGCCAGTAGAATGAGCTTAGATAAAACGTCCTAAACCAAGTCTAGAAATGAGTTGAACAACCTTACAATATTCTGATGAAAATATTAGATATAATTGACTAGATTTAAGATGATTTTGCCAAAATCTCCAAATTGGCAATCTAAGAAGGAAACAACTTAAATAACTTGTATGGCAAAAAGTTTTCATCCCAAGTAATTTTGGACCATTTCCATTGGTCACTTCACTGTCAAACTTCCACACACTGCAAAGAGCAAATGGAGTTTCCAAATTATGCAAAAAAATGACAAAGCTTTTTGCGTGTCAGCGGCGATATGACTTTTTGCATATGTCATTATTTTTTACAGGCTTGTGCTTTAATGCTATGGCAAAGCTGCTCGGAAGAACATCAAACCACAAAAACATCTCTTATGCATGATCTAAAGTTGACACAGCAGAGGTGTGTGTGTGTGTGTGTGTTAGGGTCTGCTGGACAGATGGCCCGGTGACACTGGCCACCACACCAGCTGGCACACCCATAACCCCCTCCTTCCTCACCCTCACTCAGCCCCACTCCACACCCAACGGGGGGCCGGGGGGGGGCTTGATTAGGCAGGATTAATGACGAGCCGCGAGTGTGTGCGTATTAGCTGACTGTATTTGCTGTTAAACTTTGGGCGGCTTGCTGCTGCTCTCCGCGGCCCATTCTGATGGTAATGTGGGATCTTCCTGATGCACACGCCGAAGAATCCCCCTGAGGAAGCACTCAGTGAGAGGACAGAGAGCCAGCTGACGATTCGCCTGCGCATCACTTTCGAGACATTAAAGCATGTAAGTGGCTATTCAAGCTACACCGAGGATGAGTTAAGGCTCTTTGTAAGTCTGCTAATGCTGCTAACAGCTAAGGAAAGCCAACAGTCACCGATTAGCGGTGGTGCCAATGGATGCTATGCATGCTATGTTAGCATGTTTAGCTACTGTTCACATATTGCCATCATCTGTATTTACTGTTCCTGGTAAACACTGTAAAACTGAACCGCAATCAGTGTCACGAAAAGACACCTATGATGAAGGACATGACTACCAAACACCTTTAAGAATAAGAGTGTGGATGTGAATGCCGGCGAATGCACTTTGTCGCTCCAAACGGATTAGTCAACTCGAGAGAGGTTCCGCAGGGGTTAATACTAAGCCCAATTCAGAAATACAGGAACCAGGAGGGTCCAATTTAAAAAGCTCCCCAGGGGCTGATGGTGGGGGGGGGCTAAGAAGGGGGACTGGGTCTTAAGTTCCAGAAGCAGCTCTGTCAAAACCTTGGCATCGCGGAGAGTCAATTAGAAACGCTGCATTCTGGATCCAAATGCCTCCCCTAACCCCCCCCCAACCCACCCACCCCTTTTCCCTTTTCAAGGGATCAATGCTGTTGTGCATTTAGTAATGATGCTGGAACAAACACCTCTCTATTAGCTTTAGGCCAAATCAGTAGACATGTTTCATGTCCAGACTTTACCTCTTTAGCTACTGATGCTACAAGGCTAATGTAGCTAGCCAGTAAAGAAACTTAACCACAGTTGCATAGCATGTCTAGACAATCATACGCTTCAAGTTGAAAAGTCAACAAAAGTGTCATAACTGCGTCATAATTGAGTGTATGGAAAATGCTAACCCGGTGACTATAAACTTCCATTACTTTTTAGCTACATTAGCCTCGAAGCTGCAGTGCAAAACTAAAGAAGCAAACTTCAGACCCCAAATTCTTTTTGCTGATCACCTACATTTAAAGTACAGGTGAAAACTGTGTCAATCCGATTGCTCACCAAACTGTTCCTTTAATCAGGAGCTCTCGGCTAAGCCCGAAGCGTAAAAGTGGGGGTGCTGATGTTGGGAGGGAGAAGAGGAGTGGAGGTGGACGGCTGCCATTTGAGAGTATGGGACAGGGGTGCAAGTTGGCATGCCGGCAGCAGGCTGGAGAGCGGGCAGCTAATTGTGCTTCCACCTGGAGCTTAGCACACGCGGACGCCGGCGTGTAATTGGTGCCGAGCGGCCGGGCCGAGTGACAGCATCCTGCTATTGTCACCTGACAGGCTATCACTCAAAGCTACCCCCACGCGCATGGAAACCTCGCTCACTCCTCTTTTCTCTCGCAAACACTCTCTTTCTCTCTCTCTCTCTCTTTGTCATTCACAAGCACACACGCTCAATCAGTCCTCCCCAAACCCATCACTGTCACATCACTTAAAGACAAAGAGAGCCTTTGTTTCTGACAGGACTGTGGGATGTAATGACAATGTTTCCATGTGCTGCGTCTGTGTCTGTTGTGTGTAGGTGCTCGTCTCTCATTCCGAGCATGATAACGCTGCAAACAGCTTTCGTTTAAAGACTGCCTGAACTGATTCGGCTGGTTTTCTAGCTAAACTGCTATCTGAAAAAGCTGGAGCACTTCAGAAAGCCTGGACAGAAAGCCTATATATACTACAGTAGTTGCACCCAGAAGGAATCAACCGACAGGAATGAAACTTGGTGGGTAGGTTTGACATCCTGAGACAAGCAAATGATCCAAGTTTCATGCTCGGCTGCACATGTGACATAAGCTAGGACGCACCTTATCGCTGCACCTGACTGACCCAACAGCCACGATTGCAGACATGTAGCGAGCAGTGATGCCCTCCATGAGTCATCCTGTTAGTGCCAGCACCATTGGTAGACGGATTGGTAGATGCAGACCGTTACGACTGCCCTTAACACCACGTCAGCGTCACCAAAGACTGCAATGGTGTCGTGCCAGACTGTCATGGAGTGACTCAGAATGGCAGCGGGTCATCTTCAGTGACGAGTCCCGCTTTTGTCTTGGTGGAGACGACTAACAAATCCGTGTGTGGAGGCATCATGGTCAGAACCAAGATGAACGGTTTGTTGTCACACGTCACATGTCCAGAAGACCTGGTGTCACTCCACCTCTACCCCTACCGCACCATCTGCAGGAACTGTGTGAGAATATTCGAGCTGCATGGGATGGATTATCGCAGGACACCATTAGGAACCTCTACAGCTCCATGGCGAGACGTCTGGCATGTCGTGTTAGCAAACATGGTGGCCAGACACCATACTGAGAGACACTACTTCTGTATGTGTAGCTCAATAAATATTGATCATATCAGTCTAAATTGATCATTTATTGTTCCTGGTGACCTTTATCTTCCTCCCCAATAGCACTGCAATCCCACACCTCCTTCTGGGTGCAGCTATGTTTTCAGTGATGTGTACATGTATATATATACACACACCGTGTGCAGTTAGACTGGGCCCTTTAATGCTCCTGTTTTTTATTCCTTGTCTGTAACTGGGTCTGGCTTCCTGCGAGTGCGGCCAGGTTTGCTGTCCAAAAAACTCCAGAATGTTCCGCACACTCGTCTTCCAGCACCTTCTTGCGCGAGTCCTTTTTATTCACATTATATAACTCGCACGCTCTGAAACGCACGCCCTTATTTTATCTCCTCTTTCTCTCCTGCTTTTGAGCCAAAGTGTTGGCGGCACACGCAGACAACAGGGAGTGCAGACAGAGAGAGAGAGAGAGAGAGAGAGAGAGAGAGAGAGAGAGAGAGAGAGAGAGAGAGTCAGACAAAGAGAGAGAGTCAGCCAAAGAGAGGGAAAGAGAGAGAGAGAGCGAAAGGGAGAGAGGACAAGAGAGACAGAGACAGGTGCATGTATGGAGAGTGAAATAGTGAGGGAGACAGAGAGACAGAAAAGGAGTGAGAGAAAGAGAGGCAGGTATATGCATAGACAGTGAGATAATGAGTGAGAAAGAGTGAGAGAAAGAGAAAGAAAAAGAAAAAAGAGATAAAGAGAAAAAGAAAGAGAAAAATAAAGAGAGGAAGAGAAGGGGAAGAGAGAAAGAGAAAGGAAGAGTGGAGGACAAGAGAGAGAGGGAAAAGAGAGAAATAGAGTGGAAAAGAGAGAGTGAGGAAGAGAGAGTGGGGAAGAGAGAGGAGAAAGCAAGAGAGAGAGAGAAAGGTAGAGGAAAAGATAGAGTCAGTCAGAAAGAGAGCAAAAGACAGAGGAAGAGAGAGAGAGAGAGTGAGAGAGACAGAAAAGAAGAGAGGGGAATACAGAGAGGGAGTGAGAGAGAGCAAAGAAGAGAAAAGAAAAAAGAGGGAAAAGATGTATGCATAGAGTGAGATAGCAAAAGAGAGGTAAGGAGAGAGATATAGCTAGAAAAGAGAGAAAGAGATTGACAGTAAGTACATAATTAAATATATATTTTGTTTATATTATTATTATTATTGTTGTTGTTGTTGTTGTTGTTGTTATTAACTGATGTACATGTTTTATTGCTGTGTTGCTGGTAATAATCATCACTGTTACTGTTACATCACTCCAACATTCCCTCACTAACTGTACAGTATATCACACCCAACACAGTCATATACATACAGAGCTGAACGGGGGGGGCAGACAGAGGGGAGAGACAGAGGAGGGCGAGAGAGAGAGGGAGAGGGAGGGAGAGAGAGAGAGAGAGAGAGAGAGGGAGAGAGAGAGAGCAGTAATTTGGTAATGGGTATCACAGGACTGGACTGTGAATAAACAGCTCTGGAGGGATCGAGGGGCCTGAACTATCTGCCAAAACAATCCGACCCAGCACACAGCACAACACCACCACTGCTCTTCAGAGGGAATCAGAGAGAGAGGGGGGGGGGGCTAAAAACAGATAGAGAGAGACTGAAATAAAAAGTGAGAAAAAGGAAAGGGGGAAGGAGAGAAAGAGGAAGAGGGAAAAAGAGAACGGGGAAGGAAGAAAGAGAGGAAGGAGGAGAGAGAGCAAGACAGGTGGAAGCAGAGAGAGGAAAGGAGAGAAAGAGAGTAAGAATCAGAGGAGAGAGAAAGAAAGGAATATAAATCTAAAGAAAAGAGAGAATAGAGGAAAAGAAAAAGAGAAACAGAGTGACAGTGACAGAGGGAGCGAGGGAGAAGTAGAGAGAGTAGAGAGTTTAGTGTTGGGGAGTCTCAGCTGAGAGCAGGCAGAGAATTGTGAGCGGGCGAGTTTGAGGGTTTGATAGAGACAGGTGCACAGAGAAACGTGTGGGAGTGAGAGAGAGAGAGAGAGAGAGAAAGAGGAAGAGGAAGAGAGTGTTTTCTAATCACACAGTCTGTATGAAAAGCGCTCTGTGTGTGTGTCTGTGTGTGTGTTACCTGTCGCAGTGGTTGCACTTGAAGGGTTTGGCGCCGGTGTGTTTGCGGTAGTGCCTAGTCAGCTCGTCGCTGCGGGCGAAGCGCCACTCACAGCCTTCCCAGGAGCATTTATACGGCTTCTCACCTGCACACACACACACACACACACACACACACACACACTCCTCTTCAGCACATGTGTCTCCACTCAGGTGACTGTAAACACGGGTTCTAATGAGGAACATGCAAGACAGCTCCACTGCATTCACATACATGTAATAATGAGCTGTTAGACCCGCCTGTACTACAGAACATCAGTCTCTCCTACCCTTTACAATCCACCTCTCTCTCCCTCAATCTCTCTCTCCCTCAATCCACCTCTCTCACCCTCAATCTCTCTCTCCCTCAATCCACCTCTCTCACCCTC
>JAVGWN010000758.1:0-13602 GCA_034552555.1 Semaprochilodus insignis
GTATTCTATCATATTATAAATATAATGTAATCATACTGGAAATGTATTTTTGTAAATGTATTTTAAATGTGTTATATATATATATAAAATATATATGTGTGTGTGTGTGTGTGCTCAAAATTATGCTTATATAAAACAAATCTATTCAAAATGTGTAATAAATGCATTCTAAATGTATTGTAAACATTTTGTAATGTTTTGAATGTACCGTAAATTTATCAGAAACATATTTCAGATGTTTTGTAGACGCATTCCACAGATATTTTCAACATACTGTAAATTTATTAAAAGTGTATTCTAAGTGTATTCTATTGTATCATATACAAATATATTCTGAATGTAATGTAAATGATGTACTAAATGTACTAAATGTATTATACATATAATCAAATATACTGGAAATGAATTTGCAAATGTTTTGTAAATGTGTTTTAGATGTATTTTAACTAGACCCATTTCTCCTAAAAGTGCTGTTAACATACTGAAAATATATTGCAAATATATATTTACATATACTGCAGATACGCTCTAAATGTATGCTAATGTATTACAAATCTAATCAAAATATATTAGAAATGCGTTCTAAATGTATTTTTAATGTTATAATGTTTTGAATATATTGTGAATTTATCAGAAATATATTTTCAAATTCAAATGCATTGTAAGCGTATTTTTAGTATTTCAGCGTACTGTACATTTACAAGTGTAGTCTATTGTATCATTTACATTTATATTCTGAATGTGAGGTCGATGTACTGATGAAATGTTTTGTAAATGTGTGTTAAATGTGTTTTGAATAGAAGTGTTGTTAACATGCTGAATATGTATTACAGATGTGTTTTAAATGTATTATATTTGTGCTTTAAATTTATATATGTGCTTTAAATAATAAATGTTTAGAGTTTAAATTTAAAATTTTATCAGGAATATATTTCAAATGGTTTGTAAATGCATTCTACTGGTATTTTTGACATACTGTATGAAGTATTGTAGTAGCTATTAAATCTATTCTCCTGTATCATAAATGCAGTATATTGTAAGAAGTGTATATATATTTCTATGACTGTTTATTTGTTTACTTATTTACATAACAGCATTTGTTCTCTGCTATGCTGTTGACTGCTATGCTGTTGTATGGTCATCCTGGAGTTCATACACACCTCACACACAGTTGTGGACTGTAAAATGGATGTGTGAGTGTGTGTGTGTGTGCGTGTGTGTGCGTGTGTGTGTGTGTATGTGTGTGCATGTATGTGTCTGTGTGTGCGTGTATGTGTGAGTGTGTATGTGTGTATGTGAGTGTGTAAGTGTGTGTGTGTGTGTGTGTGTGTGTGTGTGTGTGTGTGTGTGTGTGTGTTGAACAGTCTTTGAGACAGACGTAAGCGATTCTGTATCATGGCTGAGGCATGCTGTCCATGCCACCCTCGCCCCATTACTATGGAAATGAGGCTGGCGTGACAGGTGGCCTTACAACCAACACAATTAACTTCCTCCATTAGCTGATGGTCTAACAAAACCACCCAGCCTCCAGGAGCGCACGGTGTCTGAGCGCGGCAGGCAGGAACGTCCTGCTTGCAGCGGTGTGTTAGTGAGTGAAGAGGACTAATCCTTCTCCATGTCCCTAAATTACTCTCTGCTAATTATCGGCGGGGGAAAATGGCCCTATTCTCCTATACATCACTCCTCCACATCGACATGTGTAGCGCAAGGCTTTTGATAGGCCTTAAGGAGGCCCGGGAGCCTTGAGGAGATACGCTGTACATCATTTACCTATTCAGGCTTTAACAACTGAACACGTATATACACACACACTGTGTGTTCAAAACACACTCGAATGCTAATGTATCAGTCCGAATGATATGGTGGACATTGGTGGTTTGACTGGGCAAGGCTGGGAATTCATATCATTCATGACCATTTCATGCCATTCAAATTTTAATAATCTTAAATCTTAAATGGTGACACTGGTGCTAATGAAGCTTCAGTTTTTGCCTTATTAAAGGAGAGCTCCACCAAGTTTCCAGAATGTATGCATAATTAAATGATTGTTATGTAAACGATGTAACGCAGGGTGGTTTGGTGTGAAACGCTCCGTTCTGGAGAAACCAACTGATTACAGAACTATTCACAGCGGTGGTGAATGGAAACCAGACGTCCACCTCTAAAAGCTCACTCACAGAAAGTTACTACATTAAATGGTTATAAATAAAGTTGGGTATTGAAACCAAAGGATGGGGTACTCATAAAGAAACGCTGGTTCCGTCTCTCGGTTCTTAACAAACACATTTTTTATCCACCTGTGATGGACCTGGTGCCATTCCAGGGTGTTTCCTGCCTCCCTCCTGATGAGCACTAGGATAGGCTGCTGGAACCTATCCCAGCGCTTATTGGACCGAAAGCAGGAAGCACCCCAGACAGGTCATCAGTCCATTGCAGGTTCCCAAACTTTGATTCTGTTTATTGGTTCTTAACAAACACATTTTCATCCACCTGTGATGGACTGGGGACCTGTTTGCAGTATTTCCTGCCTTCCGGCCAATGAGTGCTGGGTTAGGCTGCTGGAGTCCATCGCAGCACTTATTAGACCAAAGGCAGGAAACAACCTGGGCAGGCCACCAGTCCATCACAGGGCGGACACACCCAGATACAAGTGTATAAGCCAGAGGAAACCCGCACAGACATGGGGAGAACATGCTAACTCCACACAGCTAGCAACCCCAGCCGGGTATCAAACCCAAACCCTTCTTGGTGTGAGGCAACAGTGCTATCCACTGCACCACTGGGCTGCCTGCTTTGAACATATAGAGCCTCAATAACTGCAAAAATATGTGTGTATAGATGCAGCTATATATCAGGACCCATGTACATCATGCCACATGGCACCATGTAGATTGCTCTATAGTCTCTGCTATAGCATTAGTGGTATATGGATTGCGGGAAGCGGGAAGTGTTTGAAGATAAATGAAAGTGAATATATGTGGAAGGTTGGTCTGCTGTGAGGAATGCTGCACCTCCAGACCTGGTCTCCAATCCCGAGTGCCATATTGGCCAAATCCACAGACAGTGCTAGCACCTCATTAGCACATCCAGCACAGTCAGCCTGTAATACACCTTTCTCGTTAGCAATGAGGGGAACGCTAACCAGGCGGTGTCTCGGAGCGGTGGCTGCATCTCTTGTCCTCTCTCTTCTTTCTCAGGATGATCGTATGAATTTGGCTGGCACACAAAATATTAATGTACTGTATGAACTGGAAGTGAACTGTTGGTATGATGTGAAAAGCTCCTCCATTTCCACTTTTTCTAGATTCCCAGATGTGAGAAGCTACTCTGTTTCCGTCTCCCAGATGTGAGAAGCTCCTGTCTTTCCTTTTTCCCAGATGTGAGAAGCTCCTCCCTTCCTGTCTCCAGATGTTAGAAGCTTCTCCCTTTTGTTTCTGAGACGTGAGAAGCTCCTCCTTTTCCATTTCTGAGAAGTGAGAAGCTCCTCCCATCACCACCACCACTGTGTGTGTGTGTTTGTGTGAGTATGTGTGTGGCTGTGTGTGCCTGTGTGTGTGTGAGTGTGTGTGAATATGTGTGTGCCTGTGTGTGTGTGAGTGCGTGTGCCTGTGTGTGTGTGTCTGAGTGTGTGAGTGTGTGTGAGTATGTGTGTGTGTATGAGTGAGTATGTGTGTGTGAGTATGTGTGTGTGCGTGTGTGAGAGTGTGTGTGTGTGTGTATGTGTGTGAGTGTGTGTGTGTGTGAGCATGAGTGAGTATGTGTGTGAGCGTGAGTATGTGTCCTTGTGTGTGTGTGTGTGTGTGTGTGTGTGTGTGTGCTCACTGCTGCTGCTGTCAGTAATTAGATAAGTGTTAGTGTAACTCCACGCTGCTCTAAGCCTCTCCTCTGTGACTGACGGCTTTACCTGAAGAGCTAATGGCCCTTGACTAGTGAGCGCTAATGAGGTGTGCGCTGCCTCCCTGGGGAGAGACACAGAGGGTGAGGAGGTTACTGCGAGATCACTGCCTGGATGTGGGCATGTGCCTGTGTGAGCTCGTACACTGCCAGTTCACATCATGTGAGGGTTTTATAGGACATGACCCATATCAGTCGAATTATATGATTTGCTGATTTTTGATATTGCTAATTTTCTGCTACTTTTAGGGCATAATTTCCTAAATCAACTTAATATTAAATATTAAATAAAGCAAAAAATAAATAGCATACAGGGCACAGTTAAAAAAAAATTGAGTCACTACAATAAGGAGAGGAAGGGACACCTGTGATCAGATGTCAGTTATCATAGTGACTGATAATCTGACCTTCACCACCTGCTCATTCCTGTTACAGTAATAATGTTTTATTCAATTAAAAACTGGTAATAATTCAGCAAATTATGTTAAATTATGTTATATATGTATATACTTATATACAACTATATTCATATACAAGTACACTTATATAGAAGTATATAGGTATAGTTGCATAAACATACTTACATAGGACCAACTTATATACAACTATATTAATATCGAAGTACACCTATATACAGCTATACTCAAATAGACCTTATATAGAGCTGATATATCTATATATATATATATATATATATATATATATATATATGTATACCTTAATACAACTATACTTATACAGAGTTTAGAATGATATATACTTATTATACTTATTATATAACTATACAATATTATTTAAGGATATGTATATACAACTATGCTTATATACAACTACACATATACTTGAATATATGCTTTATATGAGTTTTACCTAGTAGTATATATGTATACTTCTATATAAGTTCTATATTTGTACAGTTGTATATAAGTGTATCTCTATATTAATATAGTTGTATAGAATTACAGTTGCACATATACAACTGTACTTATATACACATTATAGAAGTATACTTATATACAACTATATAATACACATAAATACAACTTCCCTCTATACAATTACACTTATATACAGCCATACTTATATAGATTATAGATTATTATAGAAGTATACCTATATACACATTTACTTAAATCCACTTACATTTACTTATATCCATATATATATATATACATAGATACAACTAACGTATATATACAACTTTATTATCATAGGAATACACTTATATACAACTATACTTATATACAACTAATATATAACTAACTTTACTGCTATGTAGGTCATTTTATATTTACCCTATGAGTGTATTTTTCAGTTTCCTGCGTTTTCCGATACTTAAAAATGAATAATTTAATGACACAGTACACAGTAAAATACACAGCTCTGAGTAACACATCACATCATCAGACGTGAAACTGCAGGTCAGCTACCGAACCTATTGTCGTCTGTCTTTATAAATTCCTTCAAATGCGTGTCTGGAAGTTTTACAAAGAGAAGCTTTTCTGGAGGGGAGAGACACGAGGGGGCAAAAGGTGAAGCACGACCACCAACACTCACAGTTTGTCCAGGAGTGACCTCCGGGTCGGCCCTTAACTCAGGAGGCTGTTGAATGGATGTGGTAAGGATCCAGAAGAAGGTTTACATCTCTGTAAAATCACGGAGGCCTTGCATGAGCACTTTATTCAGGTTCTTTGGGGAACTTCACCCCCTGTAATGTAAACAAAGTCATTCAGAGCAGTTTGGCATAAAACACTCTGTTCTAGAAAAATGTCAGAACTGTTCACAGTGGAGCTGAATGGAACCAGACGTCCACCTCTAAAAGCTCCTTTACAGAAAGCTAGTATATGAAATGGTTAGGTATGCTTGATGTCTGAGAATTTGCTTTTTGATGCATTGTGGCTTTAATAAATTCATTATAATCCATTCATTGTATAGAAACACATGCAGGGTGTTGTGAGGCAAAGTAGTCCACAAAGAAAGGGTGGGCCGGACTGGGGCCTGTTTTTAGACCAGTTGTTATAAGATGCAGAGCAGCCCCCCTTAAACTCTAACTGTGTCCCTCTTGGTATACACACCAAAATCTGTGTGTTTTCATCCTCTCCTCTGACTCTAAGCTCTAATCCATTATTCATATGCTATAGCGACATTAACAAGGAGGCTAGATAGTGACTAAATGAAAACCTTTTGTCCTAAATGTGACAATCATGACACTTAATATGCTACACATATGCTAACATTAACTAAGTAGCTTCAACTGACATCCTGTCAACGTTCCTCACTGCCCACCTGCTGGGCTATCTCTCCATTCTCCTTAACTCTACCGAGCACTGATGTTAGCTTCCTACTGGAACTTCGGTTCCTCCTTAAATGTTTATGTTTATGCCATTTTGCTGACACTCTTATCCGGAGCGACTTATGCTAACCATACACTAGAAGACTTTGAAAAGACTCTGAAAAGACATTTAATAGACTAAAGTCGTACACCCTCTCACATCTAAAGACAAGTCACAGACTTTTAGTCACAGACTAGTCACAGGCTATGATTTTACAAAGACTGGGAATTTTGCAGAGTCACTGTTTACAAAACTGCAACTAGATTTTGAGATTATTTCCCATCATGTTCGCTGGTAGGCTAAACACTGTAGCCCTGTTCGGCAGTGTTTTAGCTAGCTAGCTAGTTAGCTTTAGCATAGCATAACTATTCTTTGTTACAAGATAGGATAACGTGAAAATAGCTTTAAAACGTGCGTGATTTAGAATCGGACTGTTCACTGCACATTTCTGCGCATTAATGAACTCTTGGATGTGTTTACGTTTGTGACGTCTCGGGCCCATGACTCGGGCCGCGTTAGCGAGGGCTTTTTTTCCTTTTCCACTCTGTGGTGGTAGAAATGGGAAGATACGTCAAAGAGGCACTCTTGTTCACTCCACAGCTCCACCAGCTTCTCCTCCTTTTGAACAGTCCAGGAGAACCGCGGTTTCCGAGCCCTCGCCAGACTCCCCTCCATGTCAAATCTCCACCAGACATTCCTGTACTTGGCTCGCGGCTTCCCGTTTGGAGCTGTAAAGAGCTCTCCTATTGGTTGTCGACAATGTTCACGTCACTATTTGCGTGAGCCGAGACCTACGACTTATGATAATATTAAACACGGTTGATTTTATCGGAACGCCAGGACGAGAAACAGACTGACTTAAAACTGCAATCCTGACCACCTTACACTTAACGATCGAGATGACGCGAGCGCGACGCAACTCTAGCAAGACTCTCATGATTTTGTTCCGACTTTGGAAATTTGCTGCGACAGTAAAATCACTTGAAAATCGTTTGGTGTAAGGTCAGCATTACAGGTAGGCCAATGTACGGTTAGGAATCTTGGCCAATTGGTGTAGCACAGCATAGTCACCCAGACCGGGAATAGAACCCCAGTCTCCCACATGGGGTGGTAGCTACTAGGTAGGTAGTGGTTATTCACTGCACCACACCAACATCAATAGCGCAGCAGTTGCATGCTAGCTCGAACAGGCATCTGAACGTAAGTGCTACGTCATTTAAGGTGGAGTGGGAAGGAAGGTGAAGCTGATTTAACCCCTAAATTACCACATATACACACTTGTATCTAACATGTATATCTTGTCTGAGCATTTTTGTGATTTTGTGCGCGTGTTTATTGAATTAACGGCCCAAAACACTACCAGACCACCTGGAATTCTCCTGGAGTCTTCCAGTCACCCACTCCAGAATTTTTCCCATGTATGGTTTATGTAGCTCGTATTAAGTAATTCTGACGCCCAACTCAGAAGCCGAGGACCCCCTCGTTACATTGACAATCAGGCAGCGGGGCAGGACTGTTCCCTCACCCACCGGACCTCTCTAAGAGTTCCTAGGAATTCGTATGATAATGCTTTGAAGGAGGTCCTGAAAGATCTAGAACTGCTCCCAAAGGATTCTGGTCGAATTGCATATTTTATTTGATTGCCTACATGAAAATAAGCTCACACATCCTCTACAGCATTTCTCAACCCTGGTTCTGGAGAGACCCTGCCCTGCACATTTTAGTGCTGTCCCTGCTCCCAACACACCTGATCCAACTTATCAGCTCATTAACAAGGCCTTTCAGAGATGCAGGGGGGGAGTTAAAGGAAGGAACCCCTCAAAGGGGCAGGGCAGAGTGCCTCCAGGACCAGGGTTGAGAAGCACTGCTGCAGATGAGCTTATTTTCATGGAGGCAATCAACTAAAACATGCAATTCGACCAGCATCCTTTGGGAGCAGTTCTAGATCTCTCGGGACCTCCTTCAAAGCATCATCATAAGAATTCCTAGGAACTCTTAGAGAGGTACGGTTGGCAGGAGAATGGGCCGCCCTGCTGCCTGATCACTGTCACTGTAACGAGGGGGTCCTTGGCTTCCGAGCTGGGTGTCGGCGCTGGAATGGAGGGAGGATCGCACTAATGGGAGACAATCAGAGGGGAGCATTTAGGCAAGCTGTCGTAAAGTTGCGGTCCTCCCACTGGTTTTACTGGGTTACCAGGGGGCTGGAGGGGGACGGCCTGGCCTCAATGAGAGCAATCTCGAGCAGGTCATAAAGCTGCAGAGGTCTCCAGTGGTGGCATGCCAGAGGAGAATGAGCACAATGAAGGGACTCCTCATGTACCCTCTCGGGCTACAAGCCTGGGCTCTTTTCAGCCTCAGTCACTGAAATGTGGGAGCTCGAGAGCTCAGAATTTGTGGGCAGAGAGATGCATTGTGTCTTAGCAAGCTGGTGCCGTCAGACAATGCAGCTTACTCGCAGGCACTTCCAGGAAGACAATGCAAGGAGGCGTGGGGAAGATGAGCAGAGCACAGAGGAGGAGAAGGCTCCGGGGATGGTTGAAGGTCCTCTTGAAAGTCCTTTGGAGAAGATCAAGGTGGTTCTTTATTCTCCTCATACGCTCCTCTCCAGCCTCCAGCACATCTGCACTCGCCCGGGCCTTACCTCCCACCTTGCGGCCCAATGGCTAATGTGTAATTAATGAAACAACCTCCCTCAGATTGACTCGCACAATGGCGCCGAGCGAGAGCTCCTCGGGACGCGAAAGCGAGGAAAAGGGTCCGGCCTCTCTCTCTCTCTCCGCTTACATGTAACCCCGCCCGGGCACAAAGGCGCCCTCCCCTGGGTCCGGCTCAGCCCGGCAAAGCTTACATGTTAATCTCTTCTCCCCTGCTCCGCGCCCGGCCGAGGCCTCACGCAAGCCTTCATTTTCTGGTCATGTGCACCCATTGGGACGGGGCGAAGCAGACACCAGGCGACATACAAAGCAGAATGGGGGCTACCAGGCTGAAACGGAGCCTGAAAAGAGCCTAAAAGGAGCCGGACAATGGTTGGAGCGCTGAAAGGAGGGGGACAGTTAAAATAAGGCAAGGCCCGCGCTCAACGTTACGGGGAGGACAAGCGAAGAAGCTCGGCGCAAAGCTCGCCAAAGCTCAGGACCTCCTGGCCATCTGGCAGACTTCTGTTAACAGGGGAACGCCTGTAGCATTGCGATGAAGCAGAACACGGACCAGGAGATTGCGTGCCAGGCCAGTTTACTTCCTCTACAACAACAACAACAACGAGAAACGCAAGATAAAGTATATCATGCAACTTTAGAGCCGTAACTGACAAGCGCAGTCTATTTGATTCCTCACCGACGTTTCCCGTCTTTAGTGGAACGCAGCACAGCGTCGCTTTTGAAACGCTCAATGGAAGCTTTGAAATGCAGAAGGGCTTACTTTCTACTGGCAGCATAAGCAGCTGAAATAGCTTCAAAACTCCTCGGAACATAAAGGTGCCAGTCCCCCACACTGAAATGTAAATTTCTCTTGTTTTGCCTAATTAATGCAAATGTCCTCTTTGAGGAAAACAAGCCCGAAAATATTCATTAGAATCCGCACATTCATCGCAGGGCTCCTTGCGAGCTCTTTAATTAGCAAGCTTTTATTGTTTGATCGCAATGGTAATTAGATATTTCTAATTTGAAGGTTTGTTTACTCATCAGATGACGGAATATAGAATCAAGGGGCTTGAAGTTTTACTGATACGCACTTTTAGTCCGTGTCCCCGTGGCACCGCCACAAAGTAAGGGTGCCTTTTTGAAGGGAAGTCTCTGGCGGAGGATATACGGGCACTGTAAGTTATGAAAGACGAATGTTTATCGCAATCAGAGGCTGAATATTAATCTGAGGACGAGGATTAAAGACAGGGAAAGAATTGTGATTTCAGTCCCTCTCTAAGCTCAGTGTCATTTATGTCGTTTCCAGTCAAAAAACGGCCGTCAAGTTATTTTCCCAGCTTCCACTCATTCCGGGAAATTTGTTTCTGATCTCTTCTATGAAATCGGATATCAGATTTCAATACTGGTCATATTTTCTGCTGCTTCTTTTCACCATTCAAACAACGCATTCGGTGGTGTTGAGGGTCTGGACTCTGGGGTGGTCAGTCCATTGTTCTGAGAACACCAGCAGCTTCTTTGTTGGATGTGTTTGTTGGATCTCCTTTTTTCAGTGAGGAGCTCCTCCCAGACCTCCATAGTGTTGAGGTATCTTCTGGAAGGATGGACAGAAACACCTGTGGATGTTCTCAGACCTGAAGCAAGTGGAGTGGAGCTTGATGTTCTCCTCTCTCTCAGAGATGAAAGTTTCTGAAGGTGCTGTTTGTTCATCTGACAGTGTTGGTAGATCTACCAGATCTTCCAGGTGGTTGTTAGGAGTTCCCCTCCAGTTTTGGAAACTCCTGTTTTTGCCACTTTGACGTTCCTTATCCCTGCTATCGGAACAAAACCTTCTTTCCTAGAAAGGCTAAGTTTACAGGATAGAAAAAAAAACAACATTATGTTTAATGTAAGTCAATGGAACCAGAGTTCTTTCCGAGTCATTTTGGGACACATTTTGTGGTCCATTCATTAGAAATTCACCCACAATATAAAGGACAACATGCATGTCCTAATGTCAAAAACTGAACAACGGATATATGGGGTTTTGTTCCGAAAACAGAGAAGTGCAAGTGGACTGTCTTATATCTAACTAGGGGTTATTTGGATGCTGAGAGGAAGCAGAATATGCTAAACCAGCTTCTAAGGCTGAACTTTGGAGGTGTGTCTGTTGGAGGAACTGAGTGTGAGTCTTCTGAGAAGAATTGGAGCTCTAATGAAGATAAAGAGTGAACATACTGAACACTGAAAATCTGATATTACATTGAGCTGGGAAAACGTCCACACCTTTCTACAAAGAATTTGATTTGTTATTGTCTTCAGAGGTGGATAGTAACTAGTTCCATTTACTCCAGTACATGTACATTAGTGAAGTATTGATTGATTAAGATTGATTTCAGTTGTTCGTTTCGCTTTTTGTGTTTATTTTTATTCTGTTTTGTTGTGGACATCATCAGTACTGTTTACGACTGGTCACATTTCTGATTTCGGAGCTTTAGCATTTTATATTAGTCCAAAATAATAAAACAAATAGAAAAATGGAGCCGTACAAAATGAAAGCTTTAGCGCAAGTTCTGCCAGGGAGACTCCAATGCTACGTCACTCATTCATTCTTCACGCTGACCGATACGCAATGCACCACCTGCCTTTAAAAGGATTCAACTCACGCTCATGTTTCGCCACTTTCAGGTGCCAACGTTTCACATTCTCCTCCTTCCTCCTCCACACCACCAGTTGGGCCCCAATCCTGTTGTCCAGGGAGTATGCTCCGCCCCTGCCGTCCATATCCGGCAGGATGTGCAAGGGTCTGAACGCTTCAAGACCTGGGCCAAGGACGGGGCCTACGCCAAAGACTCCTTAGTTGTTTGGAAAATTGTTATTCTTTGAATTGTCCACCTTATAGAAGATTAAATATCCTTTTCCATCACTTTCGCCTTTGTGTCTGGCAGAACTTCAGTTCCTGTGCTGACATTGGATTTGCATAGTTTAACTCCAAGGAGGATGAACCAGCTTTCTTAACCTGCAGTGGAGCTGATAGAACAAGGTTTATTTCTAAGCAGGTTTGGAGCAATTCTATTGGTCTGTCCATCATGAATATTCAGACACAAAGCAACATACTGTGAAAATGAGTTATGATAAGTTAGTATTCTGAGATAGAAATGGAATGGAATGTTCTGTGAATTAATTGACAGGTTTTTTTTATTTATTTAAAGACAATTTTTCAGATAAAAGATCAACATTTTTGGAAAATAAACATATTATTTTGAGACTTAAAGTTAATATTTGTATTCAGTTTTATTTAATTTAGATACAATACATATAGAAAGAATTATATGCACCATCAGTCAAAAGTTTAAATACTGTTACTCATAAACGGTTCTCCTTATGTTTAGCCTACAAAGTAGCGCTTATGGAATTATACAGTCCACCTTAAAACCCTCCAGAATGGACCTTTACAGGATGAACCAGCTTGGAGCAATTCTATTGGTTGGTCCATCATGAATATTCACTAAACTGAAAGGAGAACTAGAGCTTTTACACTGTGCAGAAAAAGAGATCAAAGTTTTTACACCACTAAATATATATTAGAGGTGGAGATATGGAGAAATATCATACTGTGGTACATCAAGAGTATATGTGGTATATCAGGATATGTACTGGGTCAGACTCTCATCAGTTGGAGCTGTTCAGTGTAAGACTGTAGAGTCTTTAAGATCACCAACAACATCCAGTTAGAGGGGTGTGTCTAAACTTGGTCAGAGCATCTACAGAAGACCAACAAACAAACAAACAAGCTGGAAAGCCTTCTGCATTCATTCTCAGCCTGCTCTGTAACAAACCTAGAAACTAAAGAACCAAGAAGACCCACATAGCTGTAGGTAAGTTTCACTGCAGCGTCTCTTATCAATAGGGACCTACCCTGATTAAGAGGTATTGTTGGAAGCGCTCTACCATGAGGGAGCAGTAAATTATCTCTAACCCACCCCGGTGTAATCCTGCCCTCTGACACGTTACCTTTTGTCTGGGAGCATTGCGCCTCCCCCCATCTGACCAACAAGTGTTCATTAGACCAGACCCAGTGAGACATGGATAGCAGGATGGACAGAGAAACAGAGAGATTAGAGCCATATGAATAGTATGCAGCATATCGTCGCGGTCCAATGAAAAACATGTATCTCAATTTTTGTCGATTTTTACTTATATACATCATTTGATCATAGGAGCTGCTTCATGATGAATGGACCAACAGAAATGGCCTAAAGCTGCTTGGAGAAATGCCTGGTTCCATTGACCTCCATTAGAATTAAATTAGTTTTTGCCCTCTCCTGTAAAGTTACCATTTTGGAGATACTTGCTTTTCTTTGGACAGCAATGATATATTGGTGCATTGAAACTATATGCTTATGTTCTGATGGTCTGATTAATTTAGTGCTAAGTCAGACATTTACATAGTACATATAGTGACTTGGTGTTTATACATATGAAGAAAAGTCTATGTATTCATGAGGTATGTATATATCCTGGCTCCCATGAAGGAAATATCCCTATACACTGACATACCAGAAGTCAAGTCAAATTTATTTATATGTGCTTTTTACAGCAGGCAACTTTACAGAGAATCCGGACCCAAGCCTCCAATGAGCAAGCCAAAAGCAACAGTGGCAAGTAAAAACTCCCTCACAGCAGGAGGAAGAACCCTTGAGAGGAACCAAGACTCAAAAGGGGAACCCATCCTCTTCAGGTCGACCGCGGATAGCAAC
>JAVGWN010000759.1:0-13602 GCA_034552555.1 Semaprochilodus insignis
AGCATGGTTAAAAAATGACTCATCTGAATTGCTAGGTATTAGCTAGCAGTATAAAAATGCTGTGCCGCTAGTTGGTGGGCATTAATTAGCAGTATTAAATGACACCATGCTAGCTGCTGGGTATGAACTCATTCGTTAGCAGCGGTGTTAGCGTGTGTGGTTGGGTCTTGACTTAATTATCGTTCATCCTTCACCGCAGCTCCTCGTGGCTTTCGGCCCATGTGCTGAACATCTGTCCCGCTCGTTCAAAGCTTCCATCGCAGTCGCTGTGTTAGTGTTCCTGAGCGTGCGGTTCAGAGCCTGGAGACCCGCTGGAATGATTTAATCGAGTTTCATAGGTTCCCCACAGGTTCTTGGCTTGGACATGCAGTTCTAGGGAAGCCACAGAACTTTCGCATTAAGCGGAGGTTCTTTAGAGAGGTTCTTCGCTCGTGTCATTCATAAGAAACGTTCACCAAAAGGTTCTTCAGGGAACCCAAAGCAGTTGAGCCGTTTCTTTAGTTCTGCACTGGAGCTATGAGGCTAATGTTGCTAACAACAATAGGAATTAGCATCACAGATTAGCATGCTGTTAGCTGTGTTTTTGGAAAACACTGTGGGTAAACATAAACAAGAACCGTAAACAGCTCTGTTGGAGATTCCCAAACAAGATTCCCAAATAACTCCAAACAGTCTGAGGCAGGAATGAGCTGAGTTAGGCTGTCGGTTTAGCGCAGTGCTAATCAGTGATGCTAATTCCATTAGCCTTGTAACTCCAGCGCAGAAGTAAAGAAGTGCTTTATGGTTCTTCAAGGGTTCTATAGTAAAGGAACTGGTTCTGTATAGTATGATGACCACTCAAAGAACCAACTGCATGCCTAGATGGTTCTCTGCATGGTGAGGTGGTTCTTCAGACTAATGGAGAGTGTTGTTTATGGTTCTACGTACAGTGGCACCTTGGTTCCACATATCACTTAAAAGGGTTCTGCTGTAGTTACGATCTCAAACTTTTTTGGTGTTCTTCAAAGGTTCTTTAGTAGAATTAAGGGTTCTATTTAGAGTTCTACATAGAAATATTTGCATGCTTAAGTTGTTCTTTGCGATGGGAAATGGTTCCTCAGACTGATGGAGAATGTATGTTGTGTTATGTATGGTTCTATGTAGCTCCAAAGAGGGTACTGCTGATGCTGTGATATCAAGCTTCAAACCACAGAAGAACCCTTTTGGAAATAGTACCTTCAGTAAATACCAGGGTTCTATGTAGACGAATCATCTTTCAAAGAACCATGTGCATGCCTGAATGGTTCTTTGCATGGGGAAATGGTTCTTAAGAGGGTTCTGTTAACGTTATGATATCAAGCTTCTAACAGCAGGAGAACCCCTTTTGGTGCTATGCTCTTAAAAATAGATAGTTCTTCAGCAAAGACAATGAATGGGTTCTATAGAGAACAATGAACCATGCGCATGCTTAAATGGTTCTTTGCATGCTGATATGGTTCTTCAGAGGATGTATATAGGACCAAAGAGGGTTCTGCATGTGTCATGATATCAAGATTCAAACCACAGAAGAACCCTTTTTGGTCCTACAGTCCTAAAAAAGATAGTCCTTCAGTAAATACCAGGGTTCTATGTAAAAGAATCAACATTCAGAGAACCATGTGCGTGCCTGAACGGTTCTTTGCATGGAGAAATGGTTCTTGAAATTGACAGAGAATGTAAATGGCCCCACAAAGGGTTCTGCTAGTGTTATATCGATATAAGGCTCTACACAGAACCATTAATTGTCCTTTTTAAGAGTGTTCTCCGTCAATCTGCAGAACCACTCCTCCATGCAAAGAACCATATAAGCATTCAAATGCTTGTGTTCAGAACTCATGGTTCTACACAGAACCCTGTAGATCTGGACTAAAGGACGGTGTAGAGGTTTGATTTGTGGCTGGAACGTTGGTTCTAAAGTGGTTCCCCGTGTTTTTATGGTTGGAAAAAGCTTTAAGGAACCTTTTCCTTGGTTCTTGTTGGCTGTTGGACACCACCCTGGCTTTTTATGGGCGATCCAGAGCCGGCTGCTCACTCGCCAGGGAACGACGGAGCGCCGTGTGTGTGTGTGCGCAGAAGAGCTGATTCATCCAGGCCTCGGAGGATGATCTCACCCTCTCTGTCTAGAGCTCTTAAAGGAACCACGGACGCATTTCAAATCAAAACAAGGGCCCCTTTCTGACCACTCGGCTGCTAGAACCTTCACCCAGCTGCTGCTGAACTGCAGCCCGTCAATGGAGCTCACGTAAAAGAGCTGCCCAGAGTCAGAACCGGGCAATAAGGCCACATATCATCGTTACCAGAGCAGTCAACCTCGAGACAGAACCGGGACACAGAACCGCTTCCAATCATGGAACATTCCTAACATTATGACACATTCCGTACTTCACACTGAGCTATCCACACTGTCATGGTGTAATAAAGAGAGTTCCGACATAGAACATAGAACCGACATACCGTGACCCTCAAACACTGTTGTTCCCCCTCTAAATCCAAATCCGGTATTCCCAAAAGAGGATGGGAAACGGGACGATTCCCAAATCCTTAACTGTTATGGAACAGACTCTTTAATATTTACACCCCCAACATTTACATACAACCACAACGGAGCTACAGAACCAACATGGTGGACCATTTGGAGAAACCCAGCATTCCAGGCTGGGAAGGGAATGTCGGCACTTTCCATTCCCTTCCTGAGGAACCCAATGGTCAGCGGTACATGGTGGATGTTCATCTTTAAATCAGGCTGGAGTTGCTTCCTATTCTCCAGCTTCTCAATCCAATGTTCCGTTCCACCTTAAGTACTGCAGCTTAGAATGTAACTGTGCCACCATTTAAGGTGGAACGTCAAATTCCCAAAACAAGCGTAAATGGGCGTGTAGAACCGTGTCTTAGAACAGTTGGGAAATGTTAGCTAGGCCTGATGTTAGACACTCTGTTTAAGGTGGACTGATCAGCTGTGAGACTGCAGCTGTTGATGGATGGTAGGCTGATAGTGCTGTGTCTGTGCTGCTCGGGGTAACCACTCTGACATCACTTCCTGTCGGAATGACCCGCAGGAAGAGCTGCGCCCTTGAGTCAGATCTGAGTCTTCTCAAGGCGCGTTGGGGACGAGTACCGGCCTGCGTGATTAACCCTCTCACGCCCGGATCACTGTAACAACACAAGAACTCTTTCTGGTGCTGTGTAGAACCATTTACATGTTTAACTGGTTCTCCACATGGTGACACAGTTCTGATATAGAACCATCAATCTGAAGAACCATTTCAACATGTATGCTTAAAAGGTTCTTTAATGGAGAACGTGTTGTATAGGGTTCTGTATAGCACAAAACAGGGTTCTGCTAGTGTCGAGATGTCAAGCTTGTAACAACAGAAGAACCCTTCTGCTGCTCCATAGAACAATATGCAACACATTATCCATAAATCTCCACTTCAGTAAGCGGAGAACCGGTTTTATATTAATTATTAATATTATATCTATCTATTTATTTATGTATTTATTTATTTATTTATTTATTTATGAGATAAAATGCAATAATCTAAACAATTAAATAATTATAATTATGTTTTCTGCATAATGCCGTAACTCAATCCTGCATTACACATTGCATATTTTTGTTTATTATATATACTGTATATATTACGATCAGTTTTTATTTGTATTATAAATAAAATATATAAATGCAATAAAATGTACGTATAACGTAAATCAGGTAAAATTAAAAATTATTTGATTTGAATTATTAAACTAGAAAGTATGGACAGAATACAAGTAATCAAGTAGTATTATATATATACATTTACACATATACACACATATATATATACTTACACACACACACACACACATATATATACTTACACACACACACACACACACACACACATATATATACTTACACACCTACACACACACATGTGTGTGTGTGTGTATTCTACATAATGCCATATACCTTTAGTTACTTAAAATACATTTGATTGATCTTATTTTATTTTATCATACAACGTCATATGTTTGGCTTATTGTTTATCATGTTCGTGGTTTACTGACGTAGTTAAATAAATATGTATTCTTATTTTTTATATATTTTTTATTTGTTATAAATATATAGTCCCCACTAAGAGTTAAATACCCGCGCACACACACACACACACACACTGAGCGGTTGGACCCGCCCACTGCAGCCGGAGCGGAGGGGCTCAGATCCAGCTCGGGTTTGAAATCTCGGACAGAGGCAGGAGGCGTCGAGCTCGCTGGCCTGAAACGCGGACAGCTGGCCGGATTCATGACTGAAAACAGGCCGCGGTTCGTGTTCGCGGGCGCGGAGAGCGGCGGAGTGCGGCGGAGTGCGGACTAAGAGCGGCTGAGACTGTCTGCGTGTTCCTGAAGAAAGCCGGAGCCGTTCGTCTTCGCGGAGGAACCGGAGCCCGCCCAGCCGGCCTGAATGGGTACAGCACTCACAGCAGCTCTACCACACACCCTTCACACCCTCACCAGCTTCGATCTGCGGGAGAACGCTCCGAGATCCCTCCTCAGGGCTCGGTTACCTGGCGCCGTGTCAGTACTGGCCCGCAGAGAGCTGCGCGGTTCGATACGCCGCCTCGGTCTCGATTCGATATTCTGACTGATATATTTCACACGCGGATCCGATACGGTGTGCGGTACACATGGTGGTTCTTCAAGAGTTCTTCAGTCAAGGTAATGACTCTACTTAAGACTTTGAGCTCTGTGTAGAACCATCTGTATGCTTAAATGTTCTTTAATGGAGAATGTGGTGTGTATGGTTCTGTATAGAACCAAAAAGGGTTCTGCTAGGGTTGTGATGTCAAGCTTGGAGACCAAAAAAAACCATTTATGTACTAAATAGAACCATTTACAACTGGTTCTCCACATGGTGACATGGTTCTTCAGAATGGTATGGAACCATTTTCAAAAAGGTTCTGTATAGAACCATCAATCTGAAGAACCATTTCACCATGCAAAGAAACATGTCAACATACAAATGTTTCTATGTAGAACCATGAGTTGTGTATATAGAACCATCTGCAGGTTCTTTAATGGAGAATGTGTTTTATATCGTTCTGTATAGCACCAAACAGGGTTCTACTAGTGCTGAGTGTCAAGCTTGTAACAATAGAAAACGCTTTTTGGTGTGATACAGAACCATTTTCAGAAAGGTTCTATATCTGGAGAACCATTTCACCATGAAAACAACCATATCAGCAAGCAAATGGTTCTATGTAGAACTCATGGTTCTACCTAGCAACAAATAAGGTTCTGCTGTGGTTACAAGACCCATTTTTCAAAAAGGATCTTTATAGAACCGTATACACCACGTGCTCCATCAATCTGAGAAATGTTTCAGTATTTCACAATGCAAAGAACCATTAAGGCATGCGGACGGTTCTATGTAGAACACGGTTCTAAAGAACCCTTGAAGAACCAATTGTGTAATGTCCGTTACAAGCTTCAAGTATCAGACATGAATTGCCATTAGCTTAGTGCTAACATAGTACTGCAATCCCATAAGGGCGCTAGGTGAAATTAGCATAATCGTAAAGGTGTTTTTCTGGGTTTTTGATTGTGTTATGAGATTTGTGGCTCAGTTTGGAGGCCCGGTTCTAATAGTCACGGAACGCCACAGTTTGGATTCTGTACAGAAGGGGTCAGGGAAAAATGTTCAGTTGTTTACACGTTTGGAGTCCAAATTTTGTTTCATCAGTTCAGTGCTCTGGTGCCGTGAGGCTGGTTACTAAACAAACACTAGTGTATATGTATATACACTCAGCATTGAAAGAACAGCTGCACCCAGAAGGAACCAACCCACAGGACTGAACCTTGGTGTGTAGGTTTGACATGATGAGACATGCTAAAGCAAGGACGGGTCTTATCTCTGTACCTGACTGACCCAACAGCCACGATTACAGACATCCAGCGAGCAGTGGTGTCCTCCATGAGTCATCCTGTTAGTGCAGCACCATTGGCAGACGGCTGCACCACGCAGGACTACATGCACACAGACCGTTACCACGACTGTCCTTAACACCACGTCACCGTCACCAAAGACTGCAATGGTGTCGTACCAGACTGTCATGGAGTGACTCAGAACGGCAGCGGGTCATCTTCAGTGACGAGTCCCGCTTTAGTCTTGGTGGAGACGACCAACAAATCCGTGTGTGGAGGCATCGTGGTCAGCGCCAAGATGAACGGTCTGTTGTCACGCACCACACGTCCAGAAGGCCTGGTGTCACTCCACCTCCACCCCTACCGCACCATCTGCAGGAACTGTGTGAGGATATTCAAGCTGCATGGGATGGATTATCACAGGACACCATTAGGAACCTCTACAGCTCCATGCCGAGACGTCTGGAGTGTTGGGTTAGCAAACACGGCGGCCCGACGCCATACTGAGAGACAGACTTCTGTATGTGTAGCTCAATAAATATTGATCATATCAGTCTAAATTGATCATCAGTTATTGATCCTGGTGACCTTTATCTTCCTTCCCAATAGACCTGCAATCCCACACCTCCTTCAGGTTGCAGCTGTCTTGGCTGCACTTCTTCAGTATAATCAATAAGACTCTGACTTGCATACAGTCAATATGATTGGTCAGTAATATGCACATTATATGATCAATATGATTCCTCTCAGTAATAGTTATGTGATCAAGATGATTGGTCCAGTCAGAGGTTCTAGTGTGCAGGGGGAGCTATCTTCATGATGTACTGGAGATACTGGAGATTTAGTATGTGAGTAGTATGTAGTATGCTATTCTGAATACAGACAATATAAACAAATGCAAGCTCTATATAAGAACTCGGTCCTGCAGACCATAGCCTTAGTCTTTAGCGTAGCAATCCTGCTCCTCACTATTTGCATAGATCAACTGTCTGTTACTACCTGTACGGACTGTATTTGAATAGAGGTTGAGGATGTAAATATTAGGCCTGTATTTGTTCTGCAGTTATATGTCACTGTGTACAGACCACAGCGTTCAGCTCAACATCAACCTGAGTAAGGGAATGTGCTCTAACCAGTAGAAGTAATCATGAGCCTGTAATGTTTATTAAAACAATTAATAAGCAGAAATTAAACATACATGATAAATACAAGCAAGGAATCTGAATATCTTTGAAACCAAATATGTTCTTCTATAATTAAATTGTATTAATATATATATATATAAATCTATGTAAATTTGTGGCCATGCCTTATTAATAAAGTGTCTCATGGTCATAAAAAAACATATATTATTATATATGTAATTATTATATAATATATTAATATATTATTTTGTAGCCTCACTATATTATGTGGCTTCGCTATATTAATTTCTGGCCTCAATATATTAATATATTAATATGTGAACTCACTATATTAATTTCTGACCTTACTATATTAATTTACGCCCTAAATATATTTATATATCAATTTGTAGCCTCTGCATACAAATATGTGACCTCACTATATTAATTTCTGGCCTTACTATATTACTTTATGCCCTACATATATTTATATATCAATGTCTGGCCTCAGCATTCAAATTTCTGACCTCAATATATTAATATTTTAATGTATGGCCTCCCTCTATTATTGTGTGGCCTCACTATATTAATTTGTGGTCACAACACTATGCCACCCCAGGGCCTTGTATATAATTAATTTAATATATTCTGCATTATATATGGAACCATATTTTAGGTTTTATAGTAGTTCAGTCATTTACATTGTGTCTACATTCCACGATAAATGGCCCAAAATGACTGGACCGGACGTCTGGTTCCACTGACTTGCATTAAAAGTGAGGTATGTTTTTCCTGCTCTTGTACCGCTGTAATTTTAGATATACAAGGCTGGACAATAAAGCTCGTCCAGGTAAAGTTTGTGTATGACCAGCTGATGAATCTGACTGTAAATCAAACCGGCAGGAACAGATTTACCAGATTTAATCAGAGACGCGCGCGCGCCTGTCACCACACAGCGCAGGAGTTCTTATCTATGCTAAGCTAATCAGTCAGAATGACTCTAAAACCTCCGCAATCCGGCCAAAGTCCCGATAATGCTCAGAAATGAGTCGGGAACGATGACGTTTAAGAGTCTGAGTGGGGACAAACAGTCGTTCCCTCTTTCACGGGTACGTTTTACGCGTGAACTTTGACAAAAAAGGGGGGATTTTTTTTCTGTTATGTGGCGTGCGCTCGTAAACTAGCTAGCATAGCTAGCTACATTAGCTACTAACCGTAGAACCCATCGGCTTGTTCACACGATACGAGTTTTAATAGAATTAGTAAGTGTGTTATTTTTAATAAACTTTGTTTTATAGAGGGTTAAGAAACACTTGATGATAGGTAATATTAGTTTGATGGCGTTTGTTGGACGTTAGGACTACAGCTAGTCAGGGTTAGCGCTAACGGTTTACCTCAGGAAAAGAAAGGTAACTCCGTTTATGTTTATACGTGTTTATTTTTTAAATCTCTTTTTCTCGCACGCTTTGTAAACTGTTCAGACCCGCTACTTTAATACAGATAAGTATTTTAGCGGACAGTTACAGCCTTTTTTATCATGTGATTTTGGCCTTATAGTCGACGGGACGAAGCTTAACGTTCATGTTTTATAGGTTTTGTATTATGCGATTAACCACATCCGGGTCCGTATCGGCATCCGTGCCGGCGCTGTAGCTCATTGGCTGACCGCTTGCGAGGATGAGCAAATCAGCCAATCCCAGCGCAGGAGGGCGGGCTTTGCCGGAATACGGGTGGGCAATGAAAACAAACCCGGTGGTTTATATTATAAACCTGTCAGCATCGGGATTGTCCCATCACCACCACGCCCACTACCCCCGCCCCCCCAACCCACTGTCACCGTCTCTCTCTCTCTGTTTGTTGTTAGGCGCGTGACACATCGCCATGCGGGATCGAAGGCCGCGCGCGCAGTGTGCGTGCTCATTGCTTGCAGTGGAATCAGCGCAGACGGACACATACGGGGATCCAGCGAGGAGCTGCACGGGATAAACACAGGGGACCCCGGTAACCGCTAGCAGCCACCTCCAGCCAGGATGACCGACCAGAGCAACATCCAGTCGGCCGCGTGCAAGAGCATCAGGCCGTTCAAGTCGAGCGAGGAGTACCTGTACGCCATGAAGGAGGACTTGGCCGAGTGGCTGCACGCGCTCTACGGGCTGGACATCACGGTGGACACGTTCATGGAGAGCCTCGAGACGGGCTGCGCGCTCTGCGAGCACGCCAACAACGTGAACCGCGCCGCGCGCCTCGTCCAGCCGCGACGGCCTTGGCGCGACGTGGCGTACCAGGCGCGCGGCGCCGCGCCCGGCTCGTTCGTGGCGCGCGACAACGTCTCCAACTTCATCGCCTGGTGCCGCGGCGAGCTGCGCGTCAAGGACGTGCTCATGTTCGAGACCAACGACCTGGTGGAGCGCGGCAGCGAGAAGAACTTCGTGCTCTGCTTGCTCGAGGTGGCGCGGCGGGGCGCGCGCTTCGGCGTGCCCGCGCCCGTGCTCGTGCAGCTCGAGGAGGAGATCGCGCGCGAGGAGCGCAGCGAACGGGAGCGCGAGCCGGAGCGCGTCGGGGGCACGGCCGCGGCGGCCCACGGCGAGCACAGGCACGGGCACGGGCACAAGCGACAGGCGAAGCAGGAGAACGAGGAAGAGGAGGAGGAGGAGGAGCACGAGCTCGCGCCCATCTGGCAGCCGCAGAGGAGAGTGTGTGACATGCGCAATCTGGACGAACTGGTGAGTGAATGTGTTCACATTTGATTGGGCTTGTCTTTGTAAAATCGGTGAAATTGTCCTTTCGGTTCCGGTCAGTATGGGTCGGTTTATTCCAGTTCAGTTAATTTTAGTTCAAATCAGTTCACTTCCATTCAGTTCACTTCCGTTCAGTTCACTTCACTTCAGTTCACGTCAGTTCACTTCAGTTCACCCTGACCTCAGTTCAGTTTGATTCTGTTAAGTTCACTTCAGTTTAGTTCTGTCCAGTAGGATTCAATTTGGTTCACTTCTATTTTCTTCAGTTTCATGTAGTTCAGTTTGGTTTGGTTTGGGTCAGATCAGTCTGGTTCAGTTCACTTCAGCTCAATCCAGTTCACCCTGACCTTGGTTCTGTTTGCTTCTGTTAAATTCACTTCAGTTTAGTTCTGTCCAGTTGGATTCAGTTCGGTTCACTTCTATTCTCTTCAGTTCACTTCAGTTTCATTTAGCTCAGTTTGGTTCGGTTTGGGTCAGTTCAGTCTGGTTCAGTTCACTTCAGCTCAATCCAGTTCACCCTGACCTCGGTTCAGTTTGATTCTAATTTCACTTCAGTTTAGTTCAGTCCAGTTAGATTCAATTTGGTTCATGTACATTTAGTTCAGTTCGGTTTGGTTTGGGTCAGATCAATCCGATTCAGTTCAGTTCACTTCCATTCAGTCCAGCTCACTTCACCCTCACCTCAGTTCAGTCAGCTTATTTCAGTCCCAAGCAAGTTCTGTTCAGTTTGGTTTGGCTTGGTTTCATTTGGGTCAGTTCAGTTTGGTTTAATTCAGTTCACTGTAGTTCGCTGGGTGTTGTTTACCCACTGCCTCGAAGCGGTTTCCCACTGATGTGTGTGTGGCCCCCTAATGAGCGCCGCTGCGGGGGAGAGCATGAGCAATAGACGGAGAGGAACCAGAATAATTCCTAAAATAGAGTAGTAGTCGTGAACCATGCCGGGTGTCACTGGACTTCTCGGCAAATGGGGTCGTTCCTTCGCTGTCCTCCTGTCGGGTCACCATGTATTGAACTCCATATAGCATCCGTGAGTAGAGGAGCCCGAGTCATAGACGGGATTAACGCAGAAGCTCTGCTGTTATTCCAAGCCAGCGTGCCGTGTGAAAGCTCTGTGAAGGATCAGGTGAACTGATTGCTTGGGACATATATGGGATGTTGGATATGGGAACGTGGCCTGTAAGAGGTTTATTATGAGGTTTACGGTTTCAGGAAGCAGGTTAGGAGTTCAAGCTGGCACTTCTGCTTGTAGGGTCCGTAGGGTTTATAAGGTAATCTGCGCTGGCCTGCAGCCCTACTGTAGTGGCCAGACACATGCATGTGCTCATCAGATTAGTAATGCTTGCTTTCTCGGGAATCCCGTGCCGTGCAGTTGGTCCAGGAGCTGAGCTCATGGAATTCCAGCCTCCAGTTTTTTTGCAGGAACGTCAGATATTCTGATTTCAGAGTCTTAAGATGCTTTTCTAAATATGAGCCTTTTTCTACAGCAGGCCGAGGCTGGATTCCTCCTCGCTGTGCAAACTGGAGGGCCGGCTTTCAGGGGAACCTAAAACCTAACCTCCTAAAGAACCCCTAAGGAACCTAAACCCTAACCTAAAATTTCTCCTGAAGAACCCCCTAAGGAACCTAAAACCTAACCTCCTAAAATTTATCCTGAAGAGCCCCCTAAGGAACCTAAATCCAAACCTCCTAAATAACCCCTAAGGAACCTAAACCCTAACCTAAAATTTCTCCTAAAGAACCCCTAAGGAACCTAAAACCTAACCTCCTAAAATTTCTCCTGAAGAGCCCCCTAAGGAACCTAAAACCTAACCTCCTAAAGAACCCCTAAGGAACCTAAACCCTAACCTAAACTTTCTCCTGAAGAACCCCCTAAGGAACCTAAACCCTAACCTAAACTTTCTCCTAAAGAACCCCTAAGGAACCTAAACCGTAACCTAAACTTTCTCCTAAAGAACCCCTAAGGAACCTAAACCCTAACCTAAAATTTCCCCTGAAGAACCCCCTAAGGAACCTAAAGCCTAACCTCCTAAAATTTCTGAAACCACATTTTCTAAGTTGTGGTTAGGCAGAGACCAAAAAGCCGTCACTGTATTTTCGGATCTTTCCGTTCTGCTGAGTACATACAATCAAAATGTAATTCCAGAATTGCGGAAGCAGGATGCTATTCCAGAGCATGATAAACCTCAGAGCTCTTTTTTAACAGTACAGGAACTGAAACATCAAAAATATGCGTGATCAGATTACAGGCAGAATTCCTTGTTTAGGGAAATTCAGTTAGCAAGCATGAAATCTGCCACGATCAGTTCTCGGTCCAGCGGTGCATCGGAATAAAGGCCCCATGCCGGAACGTTTCCCTTCAGCTTTATGAGCAATGTTTTTGCGTGATCAGTTTCATGTAGGCCAAAAAAACGAATGTTGTTAGATGTGAGCTGAGTAACAGAGGAGCCTTGCTCTACAAATCCTTAATCTGGAGATTGTTACATTTTAATTTAGGGTTATTAAACTGAACTGTAATCCTAATCTGGAAAGGCTCCGGTAGGGAAAGTCACCGATCTACCGGGACCAGAGCCTCCTCCAGTTTCAGAGCTATGGCTGATGCTGCGTTTGTATTTCCTGTGACCTTAAATAAACCTCTTAATTCAGCGAGCGGTGCTGCAGAACAGACGGAATGCAGGTCAAAACACTTCCAGGGTACAGGGTGGGAAGAAGTTCGGCATGTTCTCTGAGTAACAGCTATTGCGATACGTCAAAGTGTGTTTGGGTGTGGAAGCAGGGCTTGGCCCTGAAACACGTGTACCGCACAAACACACAACCGTCAGTGTCGTACATGAACCTTCTGGCCAAAATGAAGAGCCAGAAAAGACCAAATCGGAATGTTTGTAAACAGGCACCATGGAAGCGGCTCAACTCAACCGCAGCTTGCTAGTGAATACAAACAGGAACGCTGAAATCGGTGGAGGTTTTGAGGCTGTGATGTCAAATATCCCAAATCACTGACGTTTTCCCATTTTCCAGCTTCCACAAGCAGGTAGAGCTGCTACACAGGATCCTCTGCCAGTTCGGCAGATTTTTATAGTCTTCCACATGAAGTTTCCGGGGAATATTACCTTCACCAGAACGTCGGCATGTTGATGTGTTGACTCCTCTTTTTAGAAGAGTTGGACATGAGGCAGCTGGAGTTGGACATGAGGCAGCTATAAGAAGCTTTATAGCTGCCTTTATAAACGTGTTATTACACAGACAAACATGCAGACGGGTGGATGGACAAAGGAAGTTTATGGATAAAGGAATGAACAGATCAGGGAACAGTGTTGGTGATGGATAAAGGAATGAATGGATGAGGGAACAATGTTGGTGATGGATAAAGGAACGCATGGATGAAGAGACAGTGTAAGTGTACAGATGAAGGAATGAACGGATAAAGGAACGGTGCTGGTGTGTGGATTAAGGAATGAACAGAGATGGAACAATGTTGGTGTACGGATAAAGGAATGAACCAATGAAGGAACGATGTTGGTGATGGATAAAGGAATGAATGGATGAAGGAACATTGTTGGTGATGGATAAAGGAATGAATGGATGAAGGAACATTATTGGTGATGGATAAAGGAATGAATGGATGAAGGAACAGTGGTGGTGATGGATAAAGGAATGAAGGGGTGAAGGAAGAGTGTTGGTGTACAGATAAAGGAATGAAGGGATAAAGGAATGATGTTGGTGATGGATAAAGGAATGAATGAATGAATGAAGGAACAATGTTGGTGATGGATAAAGGAATGAATGAAGGAACAATGTTGGTGATGGATAAAGGAGTGAAC
>JAVGWN010000760.1:0-13600 GCA_034552555.1 Semaprochilodus insignis
TGGAGTGACACACTGCCCCACCTGCTGGTGTGATGATCTGGGGAGCGATCACATACGACAGTCGGTCACCCCTAGTAGTGATACGAGGGGCACTAACCGCTCATCGATATGTGCAGGGCATCCTCCTGCCACACGTGTTGCCTCTCAAGGGCAGGGCTTCCAACTGGTATGATAATGCTTGGCCACACATGGCAAGGGTTTCCCAGGAATGACTCCGCCAGATTGCAGCACTTCCTTGGGCTGCCTGGTCACTGCATTTATCAGCAATCCAGCATTTACGGGGCGATCAGGGATGTCAGCTTCGACAGCCTATGAGTGTGCAGGATCTACAGGCCCAGCTGCTACATCTGTGGGCAAATGTGGGACTTGTATGCCTCCACGCCCAACCATATCTCATCTTGTAGCCAGGTTAGAGGTGGCCCAACAGGAGGGTACTAGAGCCTTCGTTCAATTGTACAGGGTTCCCCAATAAACTTCTCCTGTCATTCTAATGCTGCAATCACTTACATATACCATCACTACATTGAATTCCCACAACTCCTTCTGGGTGTGTTATTTGTTTGTTTGTTTATCTATTTATCATATATATATATATTTTTCTTCTTGCTTCCACTTTCACTCTCACTTCACTGACATTTTGAATAGGGATGCACCAATCCAACCTTTCCTGTTCCGATACCAGCACCAATACATAAACTTTGCATATTGGTCGATACCCGACATCGATCTGGTGCCATTTTGGAATTCATAAACCATATACTTCACCATGCTGGAGAGACCTGAGGCATCAGGCTTGACATAAACACTACTTTGTTTTTGTTTGTTAAGCAAAATACCTCCATTCAGCCGACTCTCTGGCTCGCTCCATGTTGTTGCTTCTGTTCATCATGTCAAGTCTACAGGCTCCCTGCAAGCATGCTACTGACATATGGCATAGCACGCGTCGCAAACAACTTAAAGTAGGGATCGGCCCCACTGAATACCCGATCCAGATAATTTTGTCAATATTGGAACCAATATCCCATCCTAATGTTGGATCGGTGCATCCCTAATTTAGAATCAATCAAGTTACTGTTAAAGCTGCTGTCCCAAATTAATATTGTACTCGCCATGGGGATTATAAATATTATATATATCAGTGTGTGGTTGGTGTAGCTCAGCAGATAACACCACTACCCGCCAGGGAGCCACCACCACATGTGGGAGACTGGGGTTTGAATCCCGGTCTGGGTGACTGTGCTGTGTTACACCAATAAGAGTCCTTGGGCAAGACTCCTAACACTACATTGACCTACCTGTAATATGATTAACCATGTAAGTCGCTCTGGATAAGGGCGTCAGCTAAATGCCATAAATGTAAATGTAAGTGTCACCCCACAAAATTCTGGATATCAGCACTGGACCACAATTCCCATAACAGTGCATCCTTATATTAAAACCTAAAAAACACTTATACATATGCACACACTGATACACTGTGTATCATGAAATGCCTTGGCACTGAGATGCAATAATTCTGCCATATTGCCCACTTCTAAAAGAAAGAGAGAGAGAGAGAGAAAGAGTTTGCATGAGAAGAAGTTGTTCTCATGTGTGTGTCAGAGAGCAACGGGAACAGGAGAGCGGGACAACAACTGTGTAAAACATAGGAGAAAGCGATAAAGCAATGAAATGGATGAAAAGGCTACAATCAGCTGTTTGACAGTAAGGACTGTTGTGTGCTGGTAGTGTTCTGGAAAGTCAGAAAATGAAGGGAGAGAGCTGCAAGCCTGAGCAGCCAAGGATATGGATGAGAGGAGGTCAAAATAAAGAAACGCACACTCCAGATCGCTGGGTCTCAATGCCATTCCTCGAAGGTTACTGCACTCGAGAGCTCAAAGAGCCAATTCAGCTCTTTAAAAGGGCAATTCCACTGACTTTCTGCATAATTAAAATCGCTAGGACGTAAACAAAGTCACTAAGAATACACTTCTGACATTTGGGGGGGCGGTGGGGTGGTGGTAAATTTGACTTCTTGCCAAACTATCCCTTTCAGGGTTTGATATGATGCCCCACGTCATATGCAAACAGGGAAAAGGCAATCGAGGAGTGGCATTTAGATCCAATGTGAAACTTCGAAGCTCTTGATGAGGAAGGGAGGAATGTCTACAGTAGCTCTTGAACAACAGGCTCAAAGAGATGTGGAATGGACACGAAGATGAAGATGCATGTGAAGCACAACTACATGGGCCACAGAAGACTGCTAGTCACGGCTTTCTCTTAGCCATCAGAGAATACCACCCTGAGGACACCAGCTGTCTGAATGATGGCAAACACACACACACACACACACACACATACGCTCGTACAAACATACACAGAGTCACACTGAACAATGGCGAAACAAAGTAGACAAAAGAATACTAGATGAGAAGTGGGACACGGATGGCACAAGCTGGCTTCGCAAACTCTGAGCCCCTGCACTGCACAGCTGAACTCTCAGGTAACCAATTGGCTATATCGAGTTCAATGAGGTGTGATACAGCAAGAAGGACCGGACTGTGCAGTGCTGCAGGCTTCTAGTGTGGAAGCCTGAAAAAGAGTGGACTGAAGCTGAAGGTCTTTTTTGTCGGACGCTCAGACCAAACTCACCTTGCTGGCGGCCCGGTGAAGAGTGTGTGGAGGGGGCACCCGAGGGTGGGCGATCTCCATCGGGACCCTCCGTGACGGGTGGAGGTCTGCTGTATTGTGGGCCGACCGGAGCCTGGGGGTTTGGTTCATGGTGCTGTTGGACTGGGGAGAAAAAGGAAATGGTAGGTTTGTGCCAACGTTGCAGTTGAAGACCTCATGTCTTACATTTTCCCCTTGAGGTCCACTTACGATGTTTGTGCGAGTTTACAGGTCCAGAACAGACTGAAATGCTAAACTACTGCAGGCTGAAAAGGCGTATTTACACTCATCATCAAAATAATAGCTGCACCCAGAAGGAGTCAACCGACAGGACTGAAACTTCGCGTGTACGTTTGACATTGTTAGACATGCAAATGATTAAAGTTTCACGCTCGGCTGCACATGTGACGTAAGCAAGGACGGGCCTTATCACTGTACCTGACTGACCCAACAGCCACGATTGCAAACATGCAGCGAGCAGTGATGTCCTCCATGAGTCATCCTGGGTTAGCAAACACGGCGGCCTGACGCCATACTGAGAGACTCTACTTCTGTATGTGTAGCTCAATAAATATTGATCATATCAGTCTAAATGTATCATCATGTATTGATCCTGGTGAACTTTATCTTCCTTCCCAACAGCACTGCAATCCCACACATCCTTCTGAGTGCAGCTGTTTTTTTGATGATGAGTGTGTGTACAAAATTTGGGGATCGACAGATCATCGGCCTGACTGACAATCAAAGTCGATATTCAGCTTCTGTCTTGTTTTGTTTCATCTGAACTGGCGAGCTGACAAAAGGGCTTTTTGTTACATAAGCACCATATTTGCCGCAACCAAAAAAAAACAACAACAACAAAAAAAAAAAACCCTCATGTAATCTGTCTTGTTATGTCTTTTGTTATGTTCTTGAATTTTCAACACTATAAACATCAAATAGATGGTAAATGAAATTCGACTCCAAACACTGGTTGTCTGCTGACCCAAATGTTTTTGAAAAACATAGTTTCCATGGTCTGGGGCTGAAATTAATCTTTAGGAACTTTAAAAACATTTATACAGTACACAGAAATCTTTCACTTTCATTATAAAATTATTAAAAACATTTAACTTCCCATAATACAGCCCCTTTGTTAAAGCAAGGTTCTGTAGTAGTAAAATCAGTGCTGATGACAAATAAAGACATCAGCAAACACAAAAGGATGGTGACTCTTTTTTCTACAGTCTCTTTTATTGGTTCTATATATCCTGGTCCAGATTTTTTGTCCTTTGACACCACAGTGTACCATAATATTGTGTACCTACCAACACAAATACAACACAACACAAACACAATACTCATTTTCATGAATAGTACACTAAACAGTACATAAATAGTAAATATGTGCACTATGGGACATCCAAAGCTGAGAGGCTGTTTTCCGGCCTACCTTTTTAAAATGGCTAGTTTATGGTGTTTGACATTGATTATGATCAGCTGATTGACTTCCACAATGATTCGGCTGTCAATTACTTCAAACACAGTAAAACTCATTTTTTATATGTGCATATTAACTTACTCTCTGGATTTGGATGACTTACTTGAAATAACCATATGACAGTACTATACACTGGACACTATGATTTGATAGCCTGCTCCTGTCTCTCAGTTTTAAATGAGCTGCTAAAACACTTGTTTTCTACAAGAAAGCATTACATACAGGGCACTGCCACTGTTTCTACAGGCATGCCGCTCCCCATTAATGGAAAAAAATTAGACTAGAAGCATAAAAGTCTTATGGGCATATTTAAGCATCTCTGTGTAAACAAATGGCCACTAGTTCCAATATTGTATGTTTTCATTTTAGTTTAGTTCCACACTGTGGACACCGAGGCAGCTTTGTTATCCTCTGAAAACCTGACTAAGTGCTACACATTGTGGAAAATGTCCAAACTGTAGAACAGAACTGGATCAAGCTTAATGTAGTCAATACTCGAATCATAAAATATGCCTGGACTGGCCCCGATCCACCGGATCAAATCAGGACACCCTAATAGTTTATACATGAGGCTTGATGTGTGCTACACATTTGCAAGCGAGGAAATACAACCAGCACCAGCAGCATTCAGTGTGCGTGTGTGTATGCGTGTGCGTGTGTACAGATCCTGCTTGAAAGCGACAGATCACATACCTGCGTTTGGCTGGCCATTAACTGTGGCTGTCTGGTTAAGGGGCGGTGCTCCGTACCCCTGCTGAGCTGGTGTGGGTGTGGCCCCATTGCCCTGAGGATACTGCTGCAAAACACTCTGGGTAGGTGGTGGCATCATGGTGGGAATGGGCGGTTGCCCTGCCGCAGTCTGAGACGAACGCAGCGTGCCATACTGGCTGCTCCCAGGAGCCGATGGGTAGGAGACAATGGGGTAGAGCTGGGTGGCAGGATTAGTGCCACTGGATGCTGGAACCAAGTTTGGTTGCTGCTGTTGCCCCTGCGAAGTGGTGCTATAGCGCTGTCCGTAGTAGTTAGTAGGCATTGTGTAAGGGGCGGGCTGCTGGAAAGACTGCAAAGGGTAATGGGGAGCTCCAGACACAGCGGGGTTTACAGTCGAGGGTGGATGAGATGGGGTTTGTGACACCGGGGGAGGTGGGTAAGAAGTAGGTCCTGAGCCCGGTCCTGCTCCAGGCTGCGGGTGGCTGTTGTGGTAGTAGCTAGCACTGTAATCAGTGTTCATCAGAGGGGCTTTGCCTGGCGCTGGGGGACCCTGGGCTGGCACAGAGGGGTAACCCTGTGGAGGAGCAGGGGTATAGTAGTTCGAAGTTGGATACATGGCTGGGTGTGACTGGTCTGGACCTATCAAATAGAAGGAAAACATTTATTATATGTTTATAAACTTTATCACGTCAGCCCAAAACGGTGACCTTCCCTGATAAAGCCCTATGCTGAAAGCACTCTGTGCCTAACCACACTTCAATAAAGGCTTCCGAAGTTTTAGAAGAGCGCCCCGGTTTTGAACTCTCCTCAGTTGCATGCTCTGCTTGGAAATGTTTTATTCATCACTAGCAGCTGAAACACATTCAAATCTGATTTTCGCTGGCAGTCACACGGACACACTCCTTAGAGACTCCACGAAGAAAAAGATGAATGCCATTTAAAAACCAGACGAGAGGCCGAAAGTGTTTTCATCCGCTTTTGGTTGGCAGGGCAAGTCATTCACTTATACCACAATTTCTCGGCTCATTTGCCAATAACTAGCACCTGCTACACAATCTGCTGGGCAGATTTCAGTCGGGAAGCACTTAATCTCCTCTCTATGGTTATTAGGTTGAATACGTAAATAGAAAGCCACTGGAAACTTTATTAGGGTGCCTCGTATTTACACATTCCATCAGGTCCGCTCACCACGAGGCGCATTTCCGTAATTTCAGACTGCAGTCCATCTTTCTTCTGCACAACTGTGTGCAAATATCATTTGAATGATGGACCACACTGAGCACTACCATGACTCTTACATGGTAGCACTACGTTAGAGTGGATCAGACATCCTCACATAATAACATACTGACCGTTAACAAGTGCAGGGGTGGGTCAGCTTCGCTGGTAAGGCTACAGAGCTTAATTGTTAGCTTATGTTAGCTACCACAGAAGACTAGCTGGGTAAGCTAAATCAAACCTCTTAATGCCTGATTAAATCACGATATCAATGTATACTGCTGGAGTCTTTAAACACCTCAATGTCACCGCTGGATAGAGAATAATCAACTACTGTGGAATATCCAGCCAACAGAACCCTACGGTCACACGCAGTCCTATAGAGGTGCACCCCCAAGAAATCTGATGGGGCACCCCAGATGTCCCCCCGCCCCCCACCACCAAATAACTTCAGCCACATACCAAATCAATTAATCTTTCAGGCCTAGCTACATAGACAACCATGCTTTATACAGGGAACGTCAACATAATACCAGAGCTTGTCAGCTGCTTGTAGATGGGTTACAGCAATCGGCGGCAGCCAAACAACAATATGCTGTGACATCACAACCACAGCTAACTGAGAAAGGAGATGCTCTGGGCTTACTGACCCAATAACAAGCCTGGACCTCAGTTCCCAGAAGATAATGGCAATTTAAGTCACAATACAGATCAGAAAAATTGCAATTAGATATATTCCCAAATCGCTCAGCCCTACACCTACCCAACACTTGCGCCTTTCAGAGGAGGACTGTTCTGCTACACCAACCAACCCCCACCGCACCTGCACACTCAGCCTTATCCTACCCACAACCACACACCATCCCGGCCAACAGAACCTCACACTCTCACTGCGATTTGAATGTTTAAGTCTGGACAGAATAAAAAGACATGACATGCCGTGTTAGCAATCCAAACAGCATTTAGCGTTGGCTTGAAACGCGGTTTCCATTTTTACAGCTCAGACCAGATTTCCAAGTGTCCTTCATGTCATTCATATGTCAAATCCAGAGCGACAGAAGTGCTGCACAGATACCCTCACCAAAGCAACCCACACAGATTGGGTGGCGTCAAATCCCATACGATAACTTGTCATCTAACCTGTCATCTAAAAAATCAGAGCTGATTTGACAAACAAATCTGATTTGCCTGCAATCTGAACACGGCCAGTGAGTGATGACTGTGCACTGTCGTGTCTGATCCACTCACAGCAGGACAATACATCCTAACACACCACCACAACCACGTCAGTGTCACTAACGTGGGTGGTGGAGAATGATCACATAATACCATCTCTGTGGTGGTCCTGTTAAAGGGGGGGGTCCCGAACACTCATGAAAGGGGTAAAGAGAGGCAACTCACACAGACAAACAGATGGACCGTAATGTATAACTGCCCCTATACTGTAAACGGGTCTGCTGACAGCTCACCAAGTGTCGATACAGGGAGCTTCACCTGTAAGGTCGACGCGTCTTCACATGTGATATGAATATGAATTTTCATTTACAAGAATCCAGCTAACCCATGTTCAGTTTCCCTGGACAGAAAAGGCTTTTGAACTGATATACCTGCTTCAAAAGTGACCAAACCTCTTCCATTTTCCCCACTTACAGTCAGAGAAACGCAAACTGAAGTGAACAGCAGCTAGATGTGTGACGTTAGCGGAGCACAGAGCCAAGATTAGCCGACTAGCTAACTTCCCTCACGCCAGCAAAGCCTAATTTTATATGTCTACGAATTATATATACGTATGAAAACGTATCTACGTTTAAAACAATGGCCAGAAAATGCCAATTAGACCGGAGACATCCTCACATAATAACATATTTACCGTTAACAAGTGAAGGGGTGGGTTAGCTTCGCTGCTAAGGCTACAGAGCTTAACGGTAGCTTACGTTAGCTACCACAGCAAACTAGCTGGGTAAGCTAAATCGCAGCCCTTAATACCTGATTAAATCAGGATATCCGTGTATTTTATATGGATTGGTTAGTCTTGTTTGTCATTTTCTAAGTTCTAATATTAGTCTTTTAACATTAACAGCTAACGCCACGAACATAGCTAGCTAAGTCTTTCGTAATTGTAGCTACGTAGATTAAGCAGTCATGCCAATAAAGCTCATGGAGAGAACTATGACTTTCTCTATTAACCCCTAATATTTAAGTATGGTTAGCTCTACATTTGAGGGCTGTCCATCGTTGGATGTTTAAAATCCAGAAAGCTAGAAAGCTAGCTAGGAAAGCGAAAGCAGCAACACTAACAGTTAGCTAGCAGTTACTAGCTAGTAACTGTTTTAACGTTACCAAGGAACATATTTCCCCATAAAGTCGTGTATCTACGTCTGTGTTTTAAAAACGACCGACCTATAATATCAACAATGTGACAACAAAAAATATCAGCCCTTCTGGCAAGGCTTAAGTTCCTATTCGCCAGCTTCTAGTTTGAATTTTCCCTGTCCACCTTAAATGCAGCAGTTTAAGTGGTACCAGTTAAGGTGGAAAGGGAAAGCTCACGCGAGAACCTGGCGAATATCTTAGCACTGTTAGCTTAGCTTAGTGTAGCTTCGCTCCGCTAATCCCGCACCGTTTCGGTGATGATGATGATGAAGCGCTGCAGCTCCGTTCTGTGTTGTGTTCATGCCGTAATTATGGACAGACGAGTTGAGATTATTCGTATAACCCGGCGTTGACATCTTCAGTCAGGTGGCTGTATAAATCCCAGATGACGCTACATATATCTGGCGGAAAAGAAACAAACTCAGGTTTCAGCAGGTTGTCGCTTCCATTAAAGCCGCTTTAGCTGGAAGAGGATCTGACAGTCATTTACCGTCACAGCGCACAGCTACGCAGACCAAAGGGCAGCGGAGAGAGGCCTTGCCCTGATGTATTTCAAAATAAAAGTCCCTAAACAAACACGTCTAGGATGGTAAAAAAAATCAGGAGTGGAAAAAGTACAGTGAAACTAGAATTTAATTACTCAAATGGGAGTATTGTGTAAATCAGTAACATGGCTGAGTGAAAGCAAAAACCATCAACACGTTTTACTTACATGAAAGTAAAACCTAAATGACTTCAATTTTCATGTCAACCAACAATTCCTGTCTTGAATTGTGTTCAAAACATGTTAAATTACCAAATTATATAATTACATCACTACACACACACACACATATAAATATATATATGCTAAATCACAATGTATCACCATATATGCATGTATGTTATCACAATACTACAATACTCAGCATGTTGTGTATCATGATAATATATGGTTGCACAATATTGGGAAAAAAAAGACATTGCAATATTTATTGCAATATTTTTTCTGCCATATATTTTGCTGTATGAAAAAATACAGCACATTGCAGGAGACAACTTGAATAGCTCTGTTTGGAAAAAATAATCACTGATTAGCGAGGTCTTATAAAGGAGTGTGTCTATATATATATATATATATATAATAAAAATTACAAAACTGAAAAATGAGTGTGATCAGCTAGAATCATGTAATTTTCCAAAACACACACCTGCTGGGACTTTTATTATGAAATATGACCTGTTCGTGTGCGAATGCGAGTTTGGCGCGTCACCGTGTACTGTCCCGTCTTTTTCCATTTCTCTGATTAGATTAGTCCTCTGAGTTTACACTCGATCAAACCATTTAAACCTGTTAGTTTATCAGGAGAGGATTCAATATTTCACCTGGAATAATTCGCTCGTGAACTAATTCATTCTGTCCTCTAATCTTCTGTGACCTTTGGCATAATTTACACTGAATCAGTCTCTCTCTCTCTCTCTCTCTCTCTCTCTCTCTCTCTCTTTCTTTTCCTCTCTCTCTCTTTCTCTTTTGTCTCTCTGTTCTCTCTCTCTTCTCTCTTTTCTCTCTCTCTCTCTTCTCTCTCTTTCTTTTCCTCTCTCTCTCTTTTCTCTCTCTTTTCTCTCTCTCTCTCTCTCTCTCTCTCTCTTTTCTCTCTCTCCTCTCTCTCTCTCCTCTCCCTCTCTCTCTCCTCTCTCTCTCTCTCTTTTCTCTCTCTCTATCTCCTGTGTACTAAAATCAATGAGATTTCTTTGAAAGAGATTTCGGATGTAATGTTGAATGTTGTGAGTTTGTGTTACTATTAAAGTTTAAGGACTGTTTTAAACATGGCTCTGTTTCTTGATTTTCCTAATATGAGATAATATGAGGTTATTCTGATCTCCCAAACAGCAAACAGCTCCACAGCACTGAACACTTGCACTGTCTTTGACAAACCAGCAGAGGCTGCAAGTCCCATATCATAAACCTGTTCGCCGTGTGTCCGTGCCCTCACATAACCAGATTACACATTTACATATCTGGCTGAGTTTAATAGCAATCAGACGTTTCTGTCTGAGTGCTTTATAGTTTTTGAACAGTGACAATGCTTATGTTAGTTTGAAATATTAGTCTGTCAGTATTGATATAGTTCTGTGTCATTTCTCTGGAGAATTTTTTTCACAATACCTGCAGCTGTTTAATGATGTACTATGTATATATATATATATGTATGTATATATATGATTAATGTATAACCACTATAACATATTGTCATATTGCCCACCTCTTTTCAAATTGTTTCAGCTATCTTTATTTCTGTACGCTGTTTCTGCCAACTCTATCACGTGAACTGAAGCTAATTCTGCTAACTCCATCACCTGCACTGGAGCTGTTTCTGCTAATCCTATCACCTGCACTGGATCCGTTTCTGCTAACTCCATCACCTGCACTGGATCCGTTTCTGCTAACTCCATCACCTGCACTGGATCCGTTTCTGCTAATCCTATCACCTGCACTGGATCTGTTTCTGCTAATCCTATCACCTGCACTGGATCCGTTTCTGCTAACTCCATCACCTGCACTGGATCCGTTTCTGCTAACCCTATCAACTGCACTGAATCCGTTTCTGCTAACCCTATCAACTGCACCAGATCTGTTTCTGATAACCTCATCACCTGCACCAGATCTGTTTCTGCTAACCCTATCAATTGCACCGGATCTGTTTCTGCTAACTCCATCACCTGCACTGGAACTGTTTCTGCTAAGCTCATCACCTGCACTGGATCCGTTTCTGCTAACCCTATCAACTGCACCGGATCCGTTTCTGCTGACCCTATCAACTGCACCAGATCCGTTTCTGCCGACCCTATCAACTGCACCAGATCTGTTTCTGCTAACCTGATCATCTGCACCAGATCCGTTTCTGCTAACCCTATCAACTGCACTGGATCTGTTTCTGCTAACTCTATCAACTGCACCGGATCCGTTTCTGCTAACCGTATCAACTGCACCAGATCTGTTTCTGCTAAATACAACACCTCCATCCTCCACTAGATTAAGGAAGAATGTAAAGAACTGATGTAAGCAGTTACTCACAGGGAGGGAATGTGTGTATTGTGAAACATTTAGCGTAACCGACAGAACTAATTCCCATGTACTTGTTTTTCGCCCGTCCTGTCAGGAACTTTCCTATCGGCATTCACAATCACGCCTCTTCGTAGGCCTCATTAAAATAGGAGATGATGCAAGCTTTTGGAAAACCTATGCTTTTCAAATTCGCATGCTTGCTGAATGACTGAAACACGTAGTATACACTCCCACACAAACAGCTTCAGGCGCACTGAAATATGTTTCCTGTTTTCAGAAGTGGTGATTTACAGTTATGGTTAAAATACATCATGTTCATACATGAAAGACACACCGAATGGAGAGTGACAGAATGAAAGCAGAGCAAATTAAAAAGGTACTGAAATGCTGATGTACTGATGTAGTAAGTGGGAAAAGATGAGAGCAGGAAAGGATAAGGAATCGTTTCTCTTGTCAGTTGCACATGAATCACCAAAAGGCACAGACTGAGGTTTTAGCCTGGTGTTACTTCAATACTAGAAGTGTAATGATTCCTCAAATCCACTGTTCAGTTCAGGCTTTGATTTCTGAGCCATGGTTCGATTCATGCCTCGTGTTCTTTTTGATCAACATATGAAGGTTAAGTGCGAATTCTGGAGGTCAGTGAAGACATAAAGATAAACTGGAAGGCATATTTTAAACGGAAGGCAGTGCGAGCGTATGGGAATGTGTCCAGCAGATTAAATAGGACATTCCGGTTTTTGACTTGTTGCTTCCTGACCAGCTCCATGATTTTTGTTGTATATTTGATTTGTAAGTACTGAGGCAAAATAATGCAACAGTGGATGCTTCTGTATCACCTTCAGTTATCAAGGAGCACAAAGTTAAATCTTTGCTCTTGATATGCAGAACTGCTTGAAGACGGTAAGATAAGATGAGATGAGATGAGATAACTAAATAAATAAGATTAGATTAAGACAAGCTTATTCATGGAGTCTTAGCATCTATGGAAATGTCCATTTCAGGCCTGGACTACATCAAGAACCACCTGGAGGAAGACAGGTAAAGCAGGATGGGGGTTAATGCAAACACTGATTGACAATCACACATCAAAGCATCAGTGAACAGGTAAAACAGATTGGTCCTGACTTTGTGGGTAAATAGACCACAATATAGACATATGTACACATGCACTCGTGACTGGCGAGTGTCTTTTTCTGAATGTATATAAACAAATTTATAGTAAATGTGTTTTGGCTGGTTTAAGTTTATGAACAGAGACCTGCAGATGCAGTACAGTAAAGGGAAACTCATTTGTGAACCTGTTTAAAGAAAGTTCTTATTAAACTTAAACCTGTAACTAAGTTGCAAATAAATCTTAATAACGAAACTTTGCTTATTTGCAAAAAGTTATTTTGTAGTTCGAGCTAATGGAGATTGTTTGCCTTCTGTGTTTTTGAATAGACATCAGTGTCAGACTAATTCAGGACCTTCTATTAAAGACTGGTGGACTGAGAGACACTAGAGTCTCTTCACCTACACTGAGCTGATTAAGAGTCTTGTTCCAGAAATGATAATAGGACATTAGAGCCATAATAAATCATGCTCCTGTTACTCTCCATACTTAAGTACATTTGAAGGTAAATACTTTAGTACTGTTACTCCAGTGGAGGTCTAAAAGGAGGAACTTCTACTGACACTGGAGGANAAAGACTGGTGGACTGAGAGACACTAGAGTCTCTTCACCTACACTGAGCTGATTAAGAGTCTTGTTCCAGAAATGATAATAGGACATTAGAGCCATAATAAATCATGCTCCTGTTACTCTCCATACTTAAGTACTAAAAGGGAAATACTTTAGTACTGTTACTCCAGTGGAGGTCTAATGGGAGGACTTTTACTTTTACTGGAGGAGTATTTTACCGTTGGAATCTGTACTTTAACTCAAGTACATGGTTTGTGTGCTTCGTCCACCACTGCTCCCCTGTCGTACTCTATTAACACCACTGATTGGTTATCAGATTCTGATTCTGATTCTGTTAAACTGTACACATTTCTTTTCTACAGTTACATTTGTATTTTTGTAGATAGACTTTCTTGTACATATTTATTCCCTCATTGTAATAAGTGATATGTTTATCTAT
>JAVGWN010000761.1:0-13598 GCA_034552555.1 Semaprochilodus insignis
GATGATCGCTGTGTAGAACTGGTGTTCCTCTCCAAGTTTATGGTGGCCAGGATTTTAAGGGACTCTACAGTGGAAACCGCAGAGTCATTGATGTTTGTGGGGTGCGGGACACAAGCGTCTCAATATGGCGGTCATTCACGGAACCGTCTTGGAAACTTCACATCAACAGAGAGGATGGCACACTGACAGAATTATGATCATATAGATAACCAGGATAGACACGGACTACTGGGCATGGCCGACTGACCCCTTCAGGTCGTCCCAGGAACCGTCGGAGGGATTATGTCTCCAAATTGGCATGGGATTGGCTTGGGATCTCCCAGAATGAGCTGGAGGAAGTTGCAGGGGACAGAACCATCTGGGGTTCTCTGGTTTCTCTACTGCAGCCATGGCCCTAGCTAAACTAAACAGTTCAGGAAGATGAATGGATGGATGGATGGATGAATGGAAGGATGAATGGATACATAAATGCAGTACAACAAAAGTGGATCTTCAGCTGTTTCTGTCACAGTTCTGGCTTGTCTTTTTATTGGATATAATGCTATACAGGGGATACAGCCACCAAAACACAATTCACACTTGTGTGTGTCAGCATACTCGGCCAATAAATTCTGATTCTGAAAATGTGGCTAACTAGCATCTATGCTAATGCCAAGTTAGCCAAGGTATGCCAAAATTACAAAGTGCAGCTTTAATGCAAATATAATTCCTTATTTTTTTAGTTATTTTAATGGTTATATTCCAAGGTAAAGTGCAGTTATGGTGGGCTTGGATAGACAAAATACTGTCTTCTATAAGCTGCAGACGAGTTTCATTAATGTTTAATGTTATTTCTCTGAAATTCTTGGGATGGACACTTTTCCTTTGTTTAAAATGTCCTTTAACTTTACTTCACTTACATATCTGTAAATCTAACAGTGGGACACAAATGGCGCCATAGGATCACCTGGTCTTTCATCTGAAACCCACTTTGTTGGGAAGCGTTTCACACGTCTGTAAGAGATCCTTCGAAAAACTTTGGTGGGATGAATGGAGCCACTTCCTCTCCATCATTCTTGAAGTTGAAATGTATGATAGTGATCTCATGTGTAAGTTGCTTGTGATGGAAGCTTATGAAGCATGATGATGAATTTGTTTAAGGGAGAAGAGCAAAGCATGGACTCACTGAGTGATGGAAGAAAATCAACTTATTTGATGAACTTCAGTCACTTTTGATTCTACTGTCTCCGGATGGTTCGGCTTTTGGATAAAGCAGCTCTTACTAACTGGTAAACATGACGGTGGACCCATAATGGACACGCTCAGGCGGATGATGGCTGCCGAGAATTCTATGGCCATGTTCAATGGTGAAGACTTCACCACAACATTTGAAGATCATAATGCTGAACTAACACACTAATGAACAAATTCATGCTCCTCAGATGAAGCTGTCCAGATCACTGTCGATGGTCTTCCTAATTACATGTCTAAACATCACTGGACCTACTAAAGCTCTAAACCTTCTGGAGTGCAAAGCAGACCACCTTCGTCATTTCCACCACACTTAGTGTTGAACCTGTATAAAACAATTCCGAGATAAGCTGAAGCTGTTCCGAAGGATTGGGATTTCCTTACAATGGTGGTGACTGGAGAGATCATTTCTGCTTTGTTGAAATTTCATTTGAAGTGTTTGTTCTAAATGTTCTGTGGGAAAAAGGAACTTTGGGTGTGTCTTGTTCACACCTCTTATCAATCTTGTTATTAGCACATATTAAGTTTTGACACCAAGTGTCTTACTAAATGTCTAACCACATGGTTTAGCAAACATCACTGAGGAAATGCTCTGTCATACAGGAATAAACATGGATACACTATTTATATATATGTACTGACAGAACTGAAGGAGAGTCAGGGTTGAGCACTCTTTGGTAAGACCTCTAGGTCGGTCCCAACATTAACAGGTAGGAACTGAGTGTAATCTTCTGTTTATTTATGGTTGTAATAAATTTTTTGGGAAAAACAACATAATGAAATTCAAGGATAGAAAATGGGATGTTTCTATGTTCCATGTTGCGGGTATTTAAATAGGTATTTTAACTCGATTTAAAAAGAAAATCAGCACTAAACCGTACCTCTATTTCTGTTGTGTTCTAGTTTTTGACATTATTTGAAATTGGCTGTTGTTTATTCTTTACATTGTGTATCGCCTGTAAATGTCATAAAAATGGAACAAACGGCCCAAAATTCTTAGAAATCATTTAGTTCCACTGAATCACATTAAGAATAAAGTATGTTTTCATTTGGAGATACAAGGTTTTGTTCCGACAGCAGCGATATAGAGTAATAGAGATTGTATTTAAAAGACACATTTTGGCTAAAAGCTAAATCTCAAAACTATAATAAAACAAAGTCTGAGCTAACAGGCAGTGTGTTTATAACCACCTTTTTTTGAGGGAGCTTTTAGAGACATTAAGACGTCCGTGACTTGAATTTCTCTACAGTGCAGATTCTCACATCAGACCTCTGATTTTGTTGACATCTTTGAATTTTTAGTAAATTAAGCAGAAATTTTAAGTTTAAAGTCAATTCAAGTTGCAGTGCCCAGTGTAAGGTCCTATTGCCCCCTCTCATATGGTCAGTTCTTCAGAGGGTAAATGAGGTTGAACAGTTGTAGGCTGATGCTTGATTGTAGCAATAGTTCAGAAAATCTGTTTTCCTTTTATCCAAATGTAGAAAGTAAGTTTGGTAAGTGTGTTTCCGTAGTTCTGCACTGGCAAATATAGTCAACCAGTTGCAGAAGTTACAACCACCGTCTGCACCAATGTGTGAACTTATACTACTACTACTGTGCTTATACTACTAATTTTTAAACTTCTCGGTTCTTTTATTGTTTTTTTTTTAACTAAAACTGCATGAATATTTTAAAGCAAGCTATGTAAAAAATTATTATTATGAAGTACTCCCAGTCCTTTATAGTGCAGAACCCAGTTTCTGTTTTTCCCTCCAGAAGATTCTGTTCCTCATCACGTCTCTCGTCCTAATCACCATGAAGCTCCTCAGTCCGGTGCTGCTCCTGCTGGCTCTCTCTGGATGTTCCAGTGAAGTTGTAAACAGTTTCAGCAAGACGTGCCCCGAGTTCTTTGCTAATCCTGGAGGAGCTCGGTCTCCTCCGACTGTATTTACAGAAGATAATTACAAACAAATCTGCCAAATTCGAAACAACACATATGAATATGCAACACTTTATGACACATCAAACAGGATCCCCGTGTACTCAGCCTACAAGTTTGAAGGAAAAATGAACTGTAACAGAACAAGCAGCTGGTATATCGAACCTCAGGTACATTAAACAGCATTGTGCATTTGCATTGCTTTGATGTTATGCTGGGTGGTTGTTGGGTGGATGTTGCAAGGTATCCGTGTGACAGTGGGGGTAAAAAAAAGGCACACCTTTACCATGGTAACCAGGGTAGATGTAGCGCTACTGGTGTCTACAACAGGAATGGAGAGCCATGGATCCACATTTATAAATTAGAGGTGGAGATCTACACTGCTAGAGATAATGATACTACCGGGTTGCACTATTTGAAGTAACCCGTTATGTTTTTGAACTAAATAATTACCCCAACACTGGAGCCATCTAGACCATCTATAGTAACAGTGACACTAGGGTTAGGTAGTCAGCACAAGTCAGCACAATCTTTGGGAGTGTAACAACAAACTTGTTACTTTCCACCCTCTTTTTGTAAAAGTCTGCTTTCATACATTCACCTATAGACTGAATCAAAACTCTGATTCTCTAACTCTGTTTTAGTACTGAGGAGCTTCCAAAACCAGGACTCTTGCTTTACCACACGGGACACCAGCGAAGACGCATGCGCACTGTGCCGTATGGATTGGTCCTTTACTCGATGCATTTTGCCTGTGACTCCAATGACGTACTTCTGACAGTCGTTTCTCACTTTCTGATCCGTGTTCATAACTAAGATGCCGTGTCTGTAATAATTCAGGTCGTAAATTCAGGTGTAAATGTTTACACTTGTAAAGTTTACAAATTGTTCTCTCACAGAACACACACAGCCTTACGTCATAATGTGTTTAAGCGTGATTTAGTCTATAGGTGAATGTATGAAAGCAGCAGCAGCGTGTTGGCTTCCGTTAGTTTTTGCTTCTTGGTTTTAGAATTATAGAATCGTGTATTAGAGGGGCATGAAGGTTGGATATCAGGATTCATCATCTTATTCATTACATAACGAAGCTCTGTATTCAGCATTTCTGTAATTCCCGTGAGAACGCTTAAATGACCTCTTTTTTATTCTAAACAAATCACTACAGCTTAATGATCCATCTAAACCCCGAGCGATGGGACCTGATGAAGGTGCGGCCAGCTTACCTCATCAAGCTGTCAACGCAGACTACAGTGGGACAACAACTCATGGCTATGACAAAGGACATCTGGCTCCAGTCTACCATGCCAGGTCACAGAGCTGCTCTAACGCCACCTTCACCCTCACCAACGCCGCTCCACAAGACAGCTCTTTCAACAGAGGCCAGTGGAGGAAGACAGAGGAAGCTATGGCTGACACTCTGGTGAATACATGTGTACTAAATTCTGCCTATATCATCACTGGGGTGGTTCCTGGCTCTAGTACTCTAAAGAACAGGGTCCGCATTCCCAGTCACTTCTGGACCGCCTACTGCTGTCTAAACAACAATCNCTAAAGAACAGGGTCCGCATTCCCAGTTACTTCTGGACCGCCTACTGCTGTCTAGACAACAATCTGCAAAAGAAAGCTTCACGTGGTTTCATAGGACAAAACATAAATATTGAAGTGTGGAATATGACAGTTACAGATCTAGAAAGAAATCCTGACTTGTCTGTATGGTCAGGTTTTCCGTATATTTGGAGGAAAGTGTAACTGATCCAGCGCTGCTCCGGGTGGGTTCAGGATGGTAGTTCAGTTTCACCAGAAAGAAACCAACAATTCCAACTCCTGATCCCGCTGGAGAACGTCCTCTGCATCAGAAAAAGCAAAAAAAAAAACTCTTCCTCTCTTTTTCTCCATCTCTCTTTACTTACATAAAGAAATCTACGCTGATTCATTTCTGCCTTTTGTTCTTTTAATCAACAGATTTCAGATTCTTTATGAACTTTTTGTAAACTGTTGATTGTTCTCTCTCTCTGATATCAATAAAGCAAGTAAAAGGAAGCACTCGTACTGTGGTCGCAGTTGTTGTAGTTATTCTTTCCTCACACAGACGTGCTTGACTATGCTGGACAGATAGCTAACAAAAAGACTGAAGGCTGTTGAAAGTGCTCTCATCTTTTATGTAAAACTGAAAAACACAAGAAAATATGTATCAACAACTTCCATGCATATTGGCATTCAAAGTAAATACATCAATTAAATGAAAATGCATAAACCTTATGTATCTTAACCTAAACATATCGAGGTTTAAACTTAGGGCTGCATTTCTGTTCACACAGGCAATAGGAACGTATTAGCCACAATGCCTTTTAATTGTAATAGCCTAGCATTCACGCATAGCTAGTCGACAGTTAGCAACACACAAAGCTAAGTTGCAGCTAATACCAACAACATTCATACATCGCTGACACAGCAAACTCAAATATTTCTCCAAGGCTTAAAACGCCGATGAGACTGTCTCTGTACCACACTGAGGAGCGACCATGCTTGAATGACTGATGTTTTGAGAAAAAAAAAAAGAAACCTAACTCATATCCGGCCACAAGGGGATCGTAAATGAACAGAACACAACACAGGCTTTTCTGTATGAACGTCTCTCTGTATAACAGTACAGTAGTATTGTCAAATTATAAAGTAGTAGGCGTTGAGAAGCATGTACATGTGTGTAATGCACAATGAGTGACTTACTGCTTTCATTAAAGGACCAACGCTTGCCGCACTGATGCTGAATATAATGGATGTATGCATGGGGTGTTTTACACCGCTGATGAACATGACAGAAATTTCAGAAGGTCTGCAGGGTCACGGTGGTTAATGATATGTATTACCATTTCGCCCATCCGTAAGTAGTAGAATCCACATTAAACAAACAGCGATAGAATTGATGGAATTGAGTCCCGATGGAGTCTAACAGGCAGTAAGACCAAGTCAGGACAGACTACAGTGACACTAGGTCTCTTCAAAAGATGAAAACATCCCCCACTACAATCACCATACCCACATTTATACTCCGATACCTGTGTACATTTATTCTCATTTTGCTCCCCAGTGTTTTTCTCTTGCTTTTCCTCCCCACCAATTTCTCTGACTGAAGCAGGCTGAGAGCTGGTGAGGCCACAGCGCATGATGGGATGCAGTACACCATGAAGATAGCTCCCCCTGTATACTAGAAACTCTGACTAGAGTAGAACACCATCTGGGTCTCTCCAGTGCACTACAGATCTTCAGTTTGGTCACATACTACATACTCCTTTAGGTAGATTTGGTATGTGACTGGTATGTAGTATAGCATTTCGAATACAGACACTGTGTACACTACTGACTAATTAACATTAATTGTTCGTTCACACATCAGAATGTAGGCCAGAATATTTCGGATGGATTTTTTCCAGTGTACAGTGCCATATATGGCCCAAGATCTGATTTAAACGATGCACCCCACAATCCTGTTAATCCCTGTTTGAAACAGAAATGATTGTCATGTAGGTCATGTCCAGCTGTGTTCTGAGCCATGTGAGTCATACAAGTGTGGACCACAGTCAGCTCATGTGCAGTTTGCCAACTTCAGAGGTAACAGCCCCGCAGTACCCCAGATCAGTTCTGGCACATGTGGGCCAAATAAGCTTTTTTCATAGTGGGCCACTTTTTTGACCCTGGGCCAGCAGAACTTACAATTTAGAACCATTTACCAACCGTGTTTGCACACAGAGGACTTTGTCTTCTGCATTTAAACCATAATAATAAAACATATCTGATGTTCAGTTAACGTTACAAGCCCTGATTGAGCGGGATTAGTTCTACCAGTGGAGGTTCGGTAACGTAATAAGTGTGAAACACATACATGGAGTGATACACCCACATACATACACACTAGTGAAAACACACACCCTAGGGGGCAGTGAGCACACCTGCCTGGAGTGCTGGACAGCCCTATCCACAGCACCCGCGAAGCAGCTGGGGTTTAGGTGCCTTGCTCAATAGCTCTTCAGTCGTATCCTGCTGGTTCAGGGAACCAGTCCGGTCACAAGGCTGGTTCCTTAACTTCCAGCCCACAACTGCCCTAGTGCCATATCTTTGCCAGACATGGTCCACATCCATGTGCAATCAGGCTACAGGTGCACTAGTAGTTCAAAAATAATAATTGTAGAATTATTAATAACAATTCTTTAATGGTCAGGACCTCCACAGGAGTACCACAGAGCAGGTATTATCTGGGTGGTGGATCATTCTCAGCACTGGAACCCGAGTTTAACTGCAGTTAAGGCAGACCTGTGGTTTAAACGAAACCCAATTGCTGTGTCATTTAAGAAGCACACTTCTGCCACTAGATGGTGCTGTATATCAGCTTTTACTGAGGCCTAGGTCTTCAGCATGGGGTCTTTAAGTGGCCCAGCTGTGCAGCTCCTTGTGGGTCCCGGTCAATCACCAAAGTGCTGAGCTGTTTTAGAAATGCCATGGATACATTTTCCAGTACTTGGTTTAAGCTGATGGGTTATGGAATATGAGTAATAGTGGAGTCATACATAACAGTGTTAGTACAGTTAAACAAATCTGTCAATAACTAGATCCAAGCAAAACAGCCCCAGACCATGATGCTCCCTCCACCATGCTTCAATGTGTCCAAATACAATCTACATAGCAGGGGTCACCGGTCTCATCCGTGTAGGGATATGTGGCTGGATGACTCGTTCTAATCAACAAGGAGCACACCTCATATAACCCGTGAACTACTTGACGACTGAGCCGATTCGTTTATGAAGTCTGTGTCCTTCTGTGAGCTTCTCGTTGTGGATTAGGCCAATGAGGCTGTAGAGGGTGATGGATCTATTGATGCTCTCCTAAAACCACTGCACACTTATTGTATGTACTGCTTTCATCCAGGTCTTTGCTCTTACTGGTATTTAATAACATACATGTGATTGTTCCCATGGTTTTATCAGTGTGCTCCAATTTATTGTGAGCAGAGAGGTGGTCTGACAAGGTTCTGTTGTGTTCTATTTCAGAAGTTTTCTATGAAGCCTCTTGACATTCATGTGGTCCTGTAGGGTCGCTGTACAGCACAGTTTGGTGTTTTACCTGTTCAAACACATCTAAATACAATCAGCTATTAACTGCCACGTTTGATGGACATCAGCCTGGTTTGGGTAGGGAAATGATCAGGCTGCGTTGTACAACAGACCTTGAGTTCTGCAGTTCTGCACCCCTAGTCTGAAGAACTGGAATGAGGAATGTTTGCTTAAAACAGCATTCAGTAAAAATGGCTTATTTATACATCAGCTTTTCTACGGACCTCCAGGACCACCAGGACCACCAGAGCTTCAAGTAAATGTGCCGAATGTAGTTAACAGTGCCAGGCTTGCTGATAGTACTACAGATGGGCCAATTCTAATTTCTTGGGTGGGCATGAAATTCACTTGCACCACATAAGAAGTATTGGTTGCTCTTTAATAGACCTGTGATGCAGTGACTGAGTGGGAATGGGAGGCGGTAAGGAGCACATACACCTCCTAGTATAAATGCCTTAGTCAGCAAGACTCTTCAAAACACCATATACAGCACATCCAGAGGACTACTTAGTTTTAAACACCAGTTTTAGCCTAAACTGGAGGGTAAAAGCCTTTACACATAGGCAAATGTTCATGCAAATATGCAATCGCGCTGCCGCCACCTTGGTAGGCGACTCAGCGGTGCAATGGTGGTTTGTTATGAGAGAACAAAGACAGGAGTGATCCAGCAACGACAGAAAAAAACTGTTTTGGAAGGAAAATTTATTGTCAGAATGTCAGAAGCCAAAACTTCAACCGTCATCTCAACCAACGAACCCCTTTACCCCTAATTAAAACACTCCCAGAACTTCACAGAGGGGACTGGTTTATAGTCCACAGAGCTTACAGATTTGACAGATTTGGAGGAACATACAGCATCAGTGACTGGCTACGTTTGTAAGTGCATATTTGGCCCAGAGAACACGGCGGTGGATTTAGCAATGATGAATAAAATATATATATATTTTTAAAATTGGAAATAAACCGCAATATAAGACCTAAATAAAAATGTAAATACAATTACAAACTAATAGAAATTTGAGAGCTGTAATAAGCCTGGTACACATGTTGAAGCTAATTTACACTGCTGGGTTAAGTTAGGCCTGAAGTAAGATGACTGTGTGCTGTAGCAGGACAAGAGCTTGCCTTGAAGACGCAGATACTATGCCATGGCAAGCCGCAACACCAGGCATATTCCTAGGGTTGCCATTTTCATAACCCCAAAAGGAGGACATCTTAAAGAGAGAGGGGGGGTGTTAGGGTCGGGCACGATACTAGAACAGAATTAAAATCATAGCCTAACCCATATAACCCATAGATACCTACATTTAGAGAGTTATACATTCAACCTAATGAGAAACTGTAGAACAGACTCAGTTTATACCACAATACCTACATTTAGAGAGTTATGCATTCAACCTAATGAGAAACTGTAGAACAGACGCAGTTTATACCACAATACCTACATTTAGAGCTTAGAGTTATACAAGCAACCTAATGAGAAACTGAACCCGACTCATGGTACAGTTTAAACTTTGTGTTTAAACATGTTTAATGTTTTAAATTTCCAGACTAAATTGTTTTTTGTGCACATGAAATCTACGGTGAAAATGCTCAGTCGTGGTAACTTAACTGCTCCAGTTCATGATGTAATTATAAATACATGTCTTCATTATGTACATACACTTTCACTTAATCAGCTTCACTTACCATACAGATGCACTTTGAACATGCACAATTATAGACTCTATCTCATCAGTTTCTCTTTCTACTTTTTTAACCTCCTTTCAACCTGTTCTTCAGTGGTCAGGGTCCCCAAGAGGACCACCACAGAGCAGTTATTATGTGGTGTTGGATTATTCTCACTAGATTTGTTTTAGTTTTTGATAAAGTTTGCTGATAAAGTGGCTACAGAAAAATGGCTTACTGCAAAAAAAAAAAAAAATCGAGATGCAACATCTACAGCCACAAAATGAAATTAAAAAGCAAGAAGTGTATAGACTGCTCTGCATGGTAAGATAACTTTAAACACGAATTCATTGTTTGTCTTGACGTCTTGTTATTGTCATTAAGAATTATTTTAAATAATTAATTTCAAACTTTTCATCTTTATTACATTACATGGGGCTATAGAATAGCCTTTTTGGCCATTTTTGTTAATGAACTAATGTATCTATTTTATTTACTCCAACAAAAAAATCAGTACCACATTTCTGCGTGATTCTATAGTGCATGGTTTAATCATAGGAAGAAAACTGCAACTAGACCTTAGAGCACACTGGTTTGTGTTAAAAGAACACCCATAGCAAACATGACTGGCATTTATTGAAGCATGAGCCTCATGTAAACTCTGCACATTAATTAAGTCATGTGTTTTTGTACATTTAACAGTTTATATATTACTTTGTCCCAGCACATGTCAGAGGACATCCCACAGAAACCGGAGCAGTACAAAAGCAATTAGGCACAAGTCCATATTCAGCCATTCAAAAATCCCCCTGTTTGAGTGGATGAAATACATTTACAGGTTAGAATAATAGCAACACATTGTCAGCATAATTCTGGCACATCTGAGTCTATAGATATTACTAGAAATGCTTATTCTTCACTAATAATTCAGTAAGTTTGCATTCTTTTCCAGTTTATTGCTGAACAATAAGCCTTAAAATGTGGACATACAAATGTTGCTTTTTTACAGTATGGGAGAGGGCACATGGCAGGTGGGTGGGAAAAAATGGGTGTTTGGAATGCTGGGAGTAAGGAAATGAGCTGGAAACACAAGTAAACCGGTCCTTCGATCGGTAGAGCACAGATCAAGAGCTCACCTCATACAGTTTATCATCCACCATGTGAGAACTGGGACAGCAGTGATAAGTGATGAGTGGTGGGGCTATCAAGGGGCTTTGGCACACCTGGGATACAATCACTTCACTGTAAACCAGTGTCTGCTACAGGAATGGTGCCCATACTCAACATATTGAGAGGGCATACTCACGCATAAGGAAAATGTGTGGAGGCTGAGGGGAAACAGACCAGAGGGTTTACTGGAAGACCACCTTCATGTAACAGAGTAGAATGAATGACTAGCTAAAGTGAATGACTAGCTAAATCTGTGAATGTGTTCTGAATATTTGCCACTGTTGTTTCTTATTGCGATTTTACAGTATGGATATGTCAATCAAACAAGAGTGTGTGTAATGCAACTAATAATGTGTTAACATGTATATGAAATTAAAATACATATTTACTAATAGTTTGTAAATCTACATAAACATTAACTAATAATGAAGAGTTTCAACTTTAGTTCAGGTACTGCAAAAAATGTCTGTAACTGATGAATGTATAGCTTAAACATATTTGTTAACAAACTTATAAGCCTTACACATATTTACTAATAGTTTGCAAGCATATATAGTATAAAAAAATATATGAAGCATTTAAATTAACTTTCTGCTTTGAGAATAAGGTCTAAACTAAACAATCATTTTGAAATGCATCTCTTAACATAAGTTTTAACTTTATTTATATGTTGCCTCTATAGTTTGCCATAATGTAGATTCACTGTCACTTGATGAGACACAGCTGGAACACACTGTAGGTGAACAGGAAAACAGAACTGCTCTAGACTGGATATCTTTGTGTGCTCTATTCTTCTCAACCTAGCAGTGGCTGAGATGAGGTATGTAGAACTGCAGCAGCACCGTTGCGTATTATATACATCACTCCTGTTCTGATTCACTGTCACTGCTGTTAATTTTGTAATTCTGATGAACTAATGATTTGTTAACATATTTATAAATATATGAGTGCACACACAGGCAACAGGAGCTCTCGTTGATAATCATTTATTAGTCTTCAAATTTTCATTAAATAAAATTTTTTTTCGGTTTCAAGTTCTAATGAACTAATGATTTGTTAACGTTTGTAAATATGAATATATGCCTTAACAACTACATGAATTGTCATTTGTAAACTTTTGTTCATTTTCAAATTCTCATGAACCGATGATTTGTTCACAGCTATTAATCATTAATTATTAGTATGTTAATGAAAGTTATTATAAAGTGTTACCCCTTTTTTGAGTAATTTTAATGGTTATATTAAAGGTTATATTAAGTGCAGTTATGGTGGACTTGGCTAGACAGAATGCTGTCTTCTATAAGCTGAGGATGAGTTTCATTAATGTTCTTGGGAAGGACAAATTTCCTTTGCTTAAAATGTCCTTTATCTTTACTTTACATGCATATTTGTGAATTTTTACACCATGGGATCACCCGGTCTACCATTTGATACCCACTTTGGAGAATGCAGCTCTTACTAACTGGTAAACGTGATGGTGGACCCATAATGGACACGCTCATGCAGATGATTGCTGACAAGAATTCTAAGATCATGTTCAATGGTGAAGACTTCACCACAACATTTGAAGATCATAAGGCTGAACTCACACACTAATGAACAAATTCATGCTCCTCAGATGAAGCTGTCCAGATCTCTGTCGATGGTCTTCCTAATTACATGTCTAAACATCACTGGACCTACTAAAGCTCTAAACCTTCTGGAGTGCAAAGCAGACCATCTTCGTCATTCCCACCACACTTAGTGTTGAACCTGTATGAAACAATTCCGAGATAAGCTGAAGCTGTTCCGAAGGATTGGGATTTCTTTACAATGGTGGTGATTGGAGAGATCATTTCTGCTTTGTTGAAATTTCATTTGAAGTGTTTGTTCTAAATGGTCTGTGGGAAAAAGGAACTTGCTGTGTGTCTTGTTCACACATCTTATCAATCTTGTCATCAGCACATACGATGTTTTGACACCCAGTGTCTTACTAAATGCCTAACCACATAAAAACAAAGATGTCATGGATACATTTTCGGCTACTTGGTTTAAGCTGATGCGTTTTGAATTCTGAGTAATTGTAGAGTTGTACACGACAGTGTTCGTACAGGGTCGGGCACGATACTAGAACAGAATTAAAATCATAGCCTAACCCATATAACACATTAATGATGCTTTACTCACCTAATTGGGTGAAACTGATGACATTCGTGAGTCAGACAGGCACTTACTAATTCACTAGCACTTAGAGGGCTAACCTGCGGTTAGCCAGTAGGCGATTCATGATGTCACATGACCCTGTTAAACTAATGAAATTCAAGGCATGTCTTTTGGAATGGACGTGAGCCAATGGCACATATCATATTGTTGGCGAGTGCACATTTTAAATAGCTCATCCCAAAAAGAGGACTAATAGGCATCCGTCCAGGTACTGTGCTGGATTGAGGACTGGGATTTGGAAAACCAGACTGTCCGCCCTAAAACCGGACATGTGGCAACCCTACCTGTCCCCGCTCTGCCACCC
>JAVGWN010000763.1:0-13591 GCA_034552555.1 Semaprochilodus insignis
TATATATACATATATATATATATAAAGAGGATGTCATTATTTCTAGTCATTAAAACAAGATTATGAGAAAACAAGTAATTATTTTGCTATTATTAATTTTTTTTTTTTGTACTTAACTGTGATTTTATCGTTTTTGTACATTGCTGCTACCAAGCAGTAGCATTAACAGGAGAAAATCAAACTCTGAAAGCTTTCATTTCTTCTTTTATGCTTAACCTTCATTACTTTGTTGCAAGTAAGCAAGCTGTAAAGCACTTCGGGCTGCAACTGCTATGAAAAGCGCTCTACAAATAAAGTCACTATTACGACAATGATTATTTTTGTCTCTGTCTGGTGGAAACAGGCTTTCACACAATCAGGATCAGCCCAAGACAAACTACTTCATCACCATAGTCTCCAGAGAGCCAAAATAATTCCAGGAACTGTGCTGGACTTTTAACCTCTAAGGTCAGTTCAGTGATAACAACAACAATAACAAGACCAACAACAACAACACCAACAACAACATGACCAACAAAAGAACAAAAACTGAAAGTAAATCAAAATATAAATCTCTCCTTTATTAAATCTGAAAGTGAAGAGCATCTGTGTCTGCTGGTGGCTTTCCGGGGTTTCAACATAACCAAAGTTACGACGTTTCTGAAATTCCTCAAATTCTCAGCATTTCTCAACTCCTAGCAAGGCCACTTACCGCTTGAGCTTTGGGAATTGTTGCCATCTCTGAGGCTTGACTTCCCTGACATTTTGCCCTCCAGTTTTAAAGCGTATGAGCTTTCTGTAAAAACCAGAAACAAAGAAACCAAGCTTAACCAAGCAGACATGCTTCTCAACCCCCGACATTATAAAATACATCTGCAATTCCAATGTCAACTTCAAGTGTGTGATTTCAAAGGATTGATGTTCATTTAAAAACTGACATCTACTTTATAAATGATCATTTCGACAGGCATCATTTGTCACAAAGGCTACATTAGCTACCCAGTATATGAAAGGGCAAATATAACCTTTATAGTGAATGATATCACTGGAATAAGCATTTATTAACATTTATGTAGGGTTATGTCAGTTGTCACAACAAGCTTATGTAGGTGTCATGTCATCATGTTGAACAGCAGCATACAGTACAGTGTTATCCTCGTTTCTGGATTGTTTCATGTCTATTCCTTTTAATGTGGAGGGGGGGAGAAGGGCTAAACTCAACACATTCTGTTTAATAATAATAATAATAATAATAATAATAATAAAACATGCTGAAACTTTGCTAAAATGTGTTTAAGATGCATGTAAAAAGACACAAAACAACTAATTCAATACAATTTTATGTTGTTTAAACCATTTTAAACTTGTTTTTTTATTTTACAACCAAAAATCAATAATATGCTCATATATATTTTTTACAAATAATTGTTTTTCTGAATTTCTATTTGAGGGGGACAAATCTCTTTCATTGTTTACTTTAAAAACTTTACTAACAAACAGCATTTTAAAATGATAGTCTAGTAAACTTCAATTAATTGAATAATTAGCTTTCTGTTAAATTATAGGTTCAATGAACCCAAATCTGAAGATGGTCACAATACCTCACTGTTTAATTTATTTGGTTCAAACAACAATTTTTAAAACAGAATATGACACTGTGAAAACAACCTTTTTATTTTTTTTAAAACATTACACTAGTTAAAAACAGCATCTTTATAAAGAACCCAACACAGCTCAACACTATGGGTCTGAAAGGACACTTAGCTTTGAAATGAACCCCTCAGTGAGAAAAGGAGATATATCAAAGCTTCTGAAGTTATTCGAACCATGGGCTAAACACCCCAGTGTCCAGACCTCAACCTCACTGAACACGTCCGGGATTATTTGGATGGTGTGAAACGTAAAGTACAACCAACTTCTAAGACTGAACTCTGGATTAGCTTTTCTTTAAGAAACTGAAACAGAGCCTCCTGGGTAATGAATTATAGTTGTTCAGACTTCTGTGCAGTTGTATGCAAATACGTCTTCTGCTTTATTCCCCGATACTGAATAACTTGTACTCAGTGGCTGTTTTAACTGGACATTAAGTAAACGAAGGGTGGAGCGATCACTGGCTACAGATTAACCAGAGATGTCTTTCAAAACGCTCTTTCAAAGCATGTGGTAACACAAACGCATATGACACCCCCTAAAAGCTTTCTGTCTTGGGCATAACATCCGTGATCGGCACACTGTGCTTCACTTGACTAAGCTGTGGCCAGCATGTACTGGATTCCAGTTACAACTTTAAATACACATCAGTAATTCAAAGCTTATTGGAATTAAAGTCCTTCAGCAACAATGCAATCTCTCTGACCCACTTCTATGGACGTGCTGTACTTTAAATAGCTCTCCAAGTCACACTCCCTGGCTAAAGTCTTCTGCTGAAGGAGGAGGAGATAAATGAGGGAGAGACGGAGGAGACAAAAAAAAAAAAAAGGGAGGACTGAACATTCAGACCGAGTTTAGTAAAGCCATGTTTAAAGGGGAATTAAAGTGACTTTTCACAATTTCAGTACCAAACTAAGTTCATTCAGAGCGGGTTGGCGTGAAATGCTTTGTTCTAGAGCAACGGAGAGCAAGAACTGTTCACAGTGGTGGTGATGGGAACCAGACGTCCCCCTCTAAAAGCTCCCTCACAGAACGCTATTACATGAAATGGCTGAAATGCTGCTCTATGACAGTTCTGAGTCGTGGCTTGTACATAATTTTAAGCTCATTTTTAATGAGGTAAAACACGCGGGGTACTGTACAGCAAAGACGTCTGCTAGGGTATTCCAGGTGGTTGCTAAGGTACTGCTAGGCCATTGCTACTCAATCCGAGGTGATTGCTAAAGAGTTGATAGGGCATTGCGGTGGTATCCCCAGTGGTTTCTAGTTACTGTATATGTGAGCCTGCATCTCATGTGAGCCTGTGTCTAACGTCTACAAGGGCAGTGTGAGGGATGTCCTATTGCGACATGACTTGTGGCATGAATGCTTATGGTTATATTTGAATTTTCTCAATATCCTGCACACATTACCATAAAGCACTGTATGAAAATTGTGCATATGATTGGTCCTAAAAGCACAAGCACAATATTCCTGTATGGGCTCTAAAATTCTGCTAAGGTCTGTAGTTTCTCTAGAATGATGCATCACATATCAAACCATTCTGAATGACTTCGTTTTACATCTTGACTGGATTATGCAAGCATTTAGATCAACTGATGAAGTTACCCTAAAGAGGCTGCAGAATAGGACAAAGTGTCTAATTCAAGGTTTGATTCACTGGATATAGATTATGCCCAGGCTTGGATTAAACTGCAGTGTCAAATGGTTAATCATAAAAATCATGGTTAATATTGGATATTATTTTTAGTGACGGGCTTAACCTGGGCTTAGTTGAGCCTTAAAGTTATCATGTTTAGCTGTGTAACTTGTCAGACTTCAAACTGTCAATATAGAACACAGATAAAACAGAAAGGTATTTCATAACTGAACTGAATTGGTGTAAATGCACACAAAACAGTAATAACACCTCACATGCTTGAGGCAGGACAACAGTGAAAGAGGATATTCGTAACAAATGAAAGAAGTTTCCAGAAAAAACAGCTAAAATCCAGATTTAGAAATGATGAAGGCTTACTAAGAATTTACCAAGAAAAGCTAAAAAAACCCCCAATATTTTCTAGGATTTTTGGCAACGCTGTTAAGAAGTGCCACGCTCCGGCTGTTGTGTTCTACTCAAATCAGATTTAGCACTGAAACTTGTAATGAAAGAAGTGGAAGCTTACTCATTGGCGTGTGCAGCGCCACATGCTCCTGATAGGGGTTGAAATATTTGTATTGTTTTCCGCAGAATTCACACGTGTAGCTCCCCGTTTCTACAGAAGAAGGTGACACACACTTGATAAAAAAACATCTCTACCACTTCATCCATAACACTGTAAACACCCTGCTGCACCAGTGACTGCCATGCCCACAGATGAAAACACCCACATCACACCTGTAAAGTATTTGTAATTCCGATAACCCAAAATGCTTCAAGTAAGCCTTACATAACTCGTCAGGGGCAGGTAGACATTTGTGCGGACAGGGATGAGCCACTCCCTGCAAAGGAACCCTGGACCAACTTCTAGAGGGATTAGTGAACTTGCGCTTAAAGTATTTTACTGCTTCATGATGATGCCTTAAGCTTAATGTTGACTAGTCGCTGACCAGATGATTATTCAATAACAATATGGACTCCACAGAAGACAACAGGTAATGAGCCTGGCAATTTCGGGATCAACATCTGGAATTCCTGCTGTTCTGCACATGTCATGGTTTTGAAGCCTGTAGCCTCTGTTTGTGGCAGCTGTGTGTCCATTTTTAGCCTAATGAGTTTGTGATATTCTGACTGTGTGTTGAAATGATGACTCATTTTCTTGAAGTTTCTATTTAATCTCTCAAAATAACAAGTTTCTACTCTTTAAACAAATTATAATTATTTTCAGACATGCATTTATGAAATGAATTATGTTGACAAGTCGATATATTAAGAAAATAAGTAATTGTTTCATTTTATGAGGTCATACAGAAGACAAAATGTTACCTACAGCTGCCAGAAACTGGGGAAAAAAAAAAAAACACAACGGGAGCCTTTTTCACTTGGTGGACGGGCATCTCGGAGCAACAACAATGGCGGCATGTCAACACCAATTAGATGAGCTTTTCACAGCCGTTAAACAGCACACATTCAGTATGTACTTGGTAAACAGGAGAATATGCTTCATCATAATAATCATGTCCTGGTATTTCTTGTGCTTTAAAGGGAAATGCCAATGAATGCATATGCATATCACTGAAATCAGAATCTCCAAAATGATAACTTTAATGGAGAAGGAGAAAACATACTTTATTTTAAAGCAAAAAAAAATGGAACCAGAGTTATCTGTGAGTAATTTGGGGCACTTCGTTTTGGTCCATTCGTCATTAAATTTAAACACAATGTATATTACACTCATCATCACAAACACAGCTGCACCCAGAAGGAGGCGTCAGACTGCAGTGCTATTGGGAAGGAAGATAAAGATTACCAGGAACAATAAATGATGATAAATTTAGACTGATATGATCAATATTTATTGAGCTACACATACAGAAGTAGTGTCTCTCAGTACGGCTTTGGGCTGCCATGTTTGCTAACACAACATACAGACGTCTCGGTATGGAGGTGTAGAGGTTCCTAATGGTGTCCTGTGGTAACCCTGCAGATGGTGCGGTAGGGGTGGAGGTGGTGACAAACCGTTCATCTTGGTGCTGACCACGGTGCCTCCACACACAGATTCATTGGTCGTCTCCACCAAGACAAAAGCGGGGCTCGTCACTGAAGATGACCCGCTGCCATTTTGTGTCACTCCATGACAGCCCGGCACGACACCACTGTAGCGTTGACGTGTTGCTATGGGCAGCTGTTGTAACGGTCTGTGTGCATGCAGACCTGTGTCGTGCAGCTGCCTGCCAACAGGACGACTCACAGAGGCCGTTACTGCTCAATGAAAGGTCTGCAATCGTGGCCGTTGGGTCAGTCAGGAACAGCAATAAGGCCCCTCTTTGCTTAGGTCACATGCACAGCTGAGCGTGAAACTTTTGCATGCTTTTGCAAGTTTCCAGCTTCTTTCTTTTGAAAGAGTTTATATGAAATTGTATCAAAAACTGATAAACCACCACCACCAAAAAAAAAAAAAAAACTGCAACCACCACTTTGGTCCTAATATGGGCATGAAGGTTCCATTCAGACTGCGCAGTACACGCGACAGCATGAAATGTTGGTAAATCTGCCCAGAGTGTGTTTTACTGTGTGTTACAATCATGACAGCCAAATCTTAGACACTGCAGATGAGTGTTTCTGTGGGGGTCATGAGTAGCCAAGGCAGTCACATGATCCAACATATGCAAATGATTCTGATTAAAATAATGCAGTTCGATCATTAAAGAGCCCATACCCTGATATTATTGCTCACTATTACACTTGTAATATGTGGGTTTATGTACCAAAAACTGTCTTAACTGATTTGCATGTGACCTTTTTCCCAAACGCTCCTTAACCCTTTAGATTTAAACAGGCTGCTTTTGTTTCTGTGCCTGTAAGACTGATGTTTCAACAAGCTCTTTTCTGACTGGCTGTCCTGTACTGTGCCCAGTCTGGGCTGAAACACATTTTGGCTGCACCCAGAAACTTTTGCTACTGCTCCTGCTCCTATCCTCCCCCTCCCCTGCTACTACTACTCTCCTATTCCGGACAGAACGGATGAAACCAAGAGGAATGGAGAAAATGTGCAGAAATCAGGAAAATGGTGCAGCTGATTCCTTTCAACATCATTAAATCTGATACTGCCTATTGATGAAATGAGCCTATCAGTGTTTGCTTGAAAGCATGCTGCACAGAGGCTACCTTATTAACGTCTGTGTGGTCTTCTACTCCAGGTTTGTCTTATATTATCTGGGTTGGAAATGTGCATTCAGAACCGGTACTAAACTTGTAGCGGTTCCGGACCAGTCAGTACCAGAATATCAATAAGCTCCTGGACAAGTGGTGCTGCTATTAGTATTTATGCAGTGTTATTTCAATCTACATAGCAGGTACTTTCAAACTGTTGGTACCTCATCAGCTGGAGGGGCTCTGCTTTGTGTAGCAAAAGCGTTCGTCTCGGACTACCTTAACCATTTCAAAGGCACAGTGTCATTCTGTGCGCTTCGGTCACGACTGAAAGAGTAAGACGCTCACAAGTGTGGGCTCACATACTAACTTGAATGATTATGCAGGTAAATGTAGCACATTGCAGCGCACAGGATCGCCCCCATAAACTTCAAGGAATCACAGTCCTGGTCCATAACTCCGCTTTATTTTATAAAACATGACACAAAGACGACAAAGACAAAAGAAAAACAAGCACTCGTTCAAAGCTGCACCAAAGTTGGCAGACAGGAAACCAACTCACATTTTCATTTTTGAAACTTTTCATGTCATGTTTATGGCGCCAAATTATGGAGAGTAGCATCAACAGGAGTATCGGTATGGATAAGCAGCATCAGTACTGATAAGGGGATCAATAAAATCCTACCCATAGCCATCTCTAATTTGGACAGCTGGTAAGATCACAGAATTAGTTTTGGGGTTACGGAGAAGAGGAGGAGGAGGATCTGTAGGAGACAGCAGTAACTATCAGGGTTTTGAATGCAGCCCTTAAGGCATCGCTGGGAAGGGTGGAGCTACACTGCTGCATGCTGAATCGCTGGACATGGGTAAATGAACTCTTGACATCGTCATAAACAGTCCATTTAAAACAGGCAGCTTAGTTTCCGTTAAAGAGTGAACGGCATATACTTTAAACAATGTGACCTGTTTTTAAACAGTGTTTTTCCATGGTATGGGCCCTTTAATCATCATCATCATCATCATCATCGATTCACCAACATGTTAAATACATTTACAACATGTTACATTAAATACAGTATATCACAATTAAAATACATTACAATAATTACAATATACAGTGGCATGCAAACGTTTGAGCACCCCAAAACAGCTGAGCGCGTGAAAGTTGGACTGCTTTCCAAATGGTACAAGAATGAAACATTACTTTCAACATTTTAAGCAAGATGAGTTTATCATTTTTGTTTTGTCTCTTGGTTCACCAAAGAGAGCTGAGCTTTCAAATAACTTACTTAGCTTGTTTTGGCTATAGCTGTTTTAAAATCATTGTTGGGAAACTCCAGGTGATGCACATTTCACAAGCTTTATAAATACTTGGACTCCTCAAACCTCACCCCAAAATTCAGCAGCCGTGGCCCAGCAGCTGACCAGCACTCTAAACGCTAGAATAACAGATGCCCAGAAAGCAGAAAGAGGCTAAAAGAAGGTAGCTGTTTCCTCAGGTCCTTATCTAAATTAAAAAATGGCAGTTAACAGGAATGTCGGAGGTCAAGCTGAGGTCTGGAAGACCAGGAAAACTTACCCAGGGAACTGCTCGTAAGATTGCTAGAAAGGCAAATCTAAACCCACTTGACTTCAAAAGACCTCCGGGATGATTCAGCAGACTCTGCAGTGGTAGTTCTACTGTATAGTGTGAACTGATGAAGTTGAAATAGAACTCTCTGGCTGCAAGGAGCAAAGGTGTGTTTGGAGGAAAAAAAAAAAAAAAAAAAGAAGAGTGCAGAGTTTCATGAAAATAACACCTTTCCCACTTTCCATCGATTATGCTTTGAGGTTGTATTGCAGTCACGGGAACGGGGAATATTTTGCTGGTAGAGGAAAGAACGGATTTAATTTAATACCAGAAACTTCTGGAAGCAAACACTGAACCATCTACAAAAAAGCTGAAGATGTAAAGAGGATGGCTTCCAGAGCAGGATAATGATCCTAAACACACCTCAAAATCCAAAATCATCTACCTCAAAGGCGCAAGCTGAAGGTTTTGCCATGGTCCTCACAATTCCCCGACCTAAACTTCATCGAACCCCTGCGGATAGACCTCAAAAGAGCAGTGCATGCAAGTCGGACAGAGAATCTTGCAAATCTAGAAGTCTTTTGCAAAAAAGAACAGGCGAAAATACACCAGACATGAAATGCAAGACTCTCAGCTGCTACGAAAAGTGTTTACAAGGAGGTGTTAACTAAGTACTGACCATACAGGGTGCCCAAACTTTCGCTTCGGGTTGTTTTTCCTTTTTTTGTTACTTTGAAAAAGATTTTCACCAGTGGTGCGAATACTTCTGTATGCCACTGTACATTAAACAGCATATACTGTGCAGTTCTACTACACATCGTTTCCCACACTTTCACTTACTTGGTCCTATTTTCTGAAGCGGCTCAATCTCCTCCTTCACAGGCTCCTCCACAGGAATCACATGATCGTAAGGATCTAAAGACAGAAAACCAAAAAACAAGTGATGAATAGAGGTCAGATCTCAATCAGCGTCTCAGAATGTGCTACTGGAAGGCCTTTCTGTAAAGGCCCTGTCCTCATCAAGGCCATTTCCCTTTTTATTACTGACCACATAATAATAGACTTTCTGCAAAACCAGAACCAAAATACAGCTTAAATAGACATACAGTGGGGTCTGAAAGTCTGAGACGACACTGAAAATCTGGGCAAGTTTAGGAGTTTTGGGGGAAAAAAAAAAAAAAAGATTCCTCAAGATTATGACCTGTTGTTGGATATTTATTCAAATGTATGCAGATCTGAGACACTGACCATGTTAAAGTAGGAAAAGGGCAGACTCATGTTTGAGTCTTAGCTGTCCATTGAAGCTTGGTGTTCAGACGGCTTTCACTTCCGCACGAACCATCATTAAAGCAAAAAGAGGCCATACGGCCAAATTCGTGTTGAAATTTAAATTTAGTTTTCACTCAAATTCTTGCGCTGCTAATATACATTTATGATAAACAGTTTTGTATTAAATCAGATAAGAATGCAGAATAAATTTGCTCTTATGATCTTGATTTTTGGACCCCAATTCTTTTGGCACTCTGTCTATACTAAAATATCAGCGAGTGCAATTCAACTCTTAGGTCCAATCCCATTTCTTATTTTCACCCCTATCACTTGTTTTTGAGTGTACCCAAAAACAAGTTCTTGAAACTTCAAGAACCGGATATGTCATCAGTCGTCGTCAATGGCTTTTATGTAAACAGACGAAAAGCACGGCCCCTCGCGTTTCATTCACTTCACTCAACTTTCAGTTTTACACATCAGTCTAACGAGCCACCCAATAAAAAAAAAGAGCACAAACAAAAAACTACATGATTTCATTAACGGGCTACTAGCGGTGCTCTGTAGACGACCCAGCCGGTCTGAAGTGAAAAAAAAAAAAAAAAAAAAAAAAAAAAAAAAAAAAAAAAAAAAGCATCATATACCTTCAAAGAGGCGGATGACCATTATTTATTATCGCCACCGAGAATTCTTCGATGACATGAAACTGAGCTTAGCTTTTTAATTGCCAGCTTCATGATCGAATCTCCCCGTTCCACCTTAAATGGTGCAGCAACCTCAGGTACCAGAACGTAACTGCTGCACCATTTAAGGTGGAACGGGAAATTTTGCTAGGTAGCGGCCGAGACATCAGCGTATTACTAGTGATTTTTACGCATGTTATGAAAAAAATGACCATAAAACGCTTTTACAATGGTGATCTTACAGTACAGCGGCTTTTTAACAGAGACAGTACTCATATTTATGGGTCTCTTTGGTCACTTGTGCAGCCATCTTGACGATGATTCGCAGGGTATTCTGGGAATTTTCTCATAACACCTCGTTTGGAGTGTGCCTCTGAAAAATCTCAGTTTGAAGGGTCATGTAGCCCTAACACTTCACCCTACCCCTCCATCTCAACAACAATCAGGACAACCCTACCCCTAGACGTGAACGCACAAAACGGAGGGGTAGGGCTAAGTGTTAGGGGAAAGGGGTGAAATAGGATTGGGCCTTAGTGTCAGCTGAAATGGTGGGGGGCACATGGATTTTAGTCTTTTCTGGGTCTTATCTAACCACATTTTATAACAACTCTTATTACTCCTTCCTGTTCCTAGTGTAGTAGTGATCTAGTAAGGTCTACATTAGTAAGTCACTTTGACTCTGAGGTAGGTTTTGATCAAACACAATGAAGAGCAGTAAAGTAAACTGGCTCTCTCGCCAGTCAAAGGAAGAAAACGTTTTATTAGTATCAACAAGGAACATTTACGCAACACCCAGTCCTGTATCCATAACCACTAGCTGAGGAAGAAATGAACCAAGAACTAAAATACTCAGATAAAACATTCAATTAAAACAGAACACTAGGACAGGCGCTTTCTTTTCAAGTCACTCTTACAAAAGATGGATCTTCAAGGGCTCTTGAAGATAGTACTTTATACAGAACCATGAACACTCAAATAACCTTAGAGAGTTCTTTGATTGGTGAAATGGTTATTCAGTTTGATGCACAAGGTGTTGTGCATCATTCTAAGCAGAACCTTTAAAAAAAATGGTTCTATAACACCAATAAAAAAAAGTTTCTTCTATTTATACGGTTCTATTATGTCAACAACTGAAAACCCCTACTTGGTGCCATACAGAACCTAAAAAGGTTACACAGAACACAAATACACAACACATTCTTCAACAATGTGAACAACCATTTCACCATGCAAAAACTCCTTAAGCATGCAAATGGTTCATGGTTCTATGTAGAACTACTGGTTTTACTAAAGAACCATACGTTTTAGGAACGTACAAGTTAATCTTGCTCTTGTGGGCTCACAAGATACACATGGGCTGTAAATAACTTTCCAAAGATTAATAAAAGGCTGATATATTTTGCTGAAATTCTCCTATTTCAGTGTAAACTAGGAATTACTAATCTTGAGTCAGACATCTGTATGCAGTATCTTTACCAACCACCAAGCTGATTGGGCTGTCCCACCCACACAGCTTTAACCAAACTGCTGTCCCACCAGCCCAGAAACGGCCCCCTACCCCCCATGAGGTGCGCCAGAGACACTAGGACAAAGCTAACCACCAAGCGAAAGCCTGCCTAGCAAACAGAACTTAACTATGCAGCTAGCTCACTGGAATATTAGACCGTAGGTATGACCAGCAGTTTTTTAAGCTGTGTTTTTAATTTGATATTTTTTTTATCCAAGTTTTTCCCTGATGTTTAATATAACAATCAAGTTGAATGTCATACATACTTTTTATTTTTAGATTTTAAACTGTGTTCTCTGGGACTTCAAGCAAAAGGCCGTCCCTTAAAAGGGCCACTTCAGCCCAAACTAAATATTTAACCATCTGTTGCTATGTACATCTGTCACTACATGCAACTCGCCTTTTACAGTGGTACCACTACAGTCGGAAGAGTGGGATTTTCCGGTTTAAAGACTAGGAAAGCCGCTTTCTGAAAGTTTATCTTAAGGGAGAGAAGACCTCCTGAAAAACTACATCTTCTCCATCAGCTGGCCAATACAAAAAGAAGCCAGACAGCTAGCGTTACTGCACGAAGTCTGAATATCTCTATTCATTAGCCTGGACATCAGTGCAGTTCTTTAACACAGTGAGGGGGATTCCCGGCGGCATGCATGAAGCATGCTGGGTATTACAGCGAGAGAACGTTCATGGGTGAGATTTCTGTCAAATCGATGAGGCTGAGGGACGTAACCCTGCACTACAGAATACAACATAACATGACAACATATTAAATTCAGTTTAAAGCTGGAATGCCTCTTCAAAGCTTCAAGGTTGTACAGCTCAATACGACCCAACACTATCCAGCAACTATTTATAAACTGCAGACTCTCAGAGCTTCCTATTAAAGCCTTCTATTCCTATTGCACCGCGAGCACTGCTGTAATTACTTTACGAGAGCAAGAGCAGGCCCAAGCTTTGTAGTTCGGTATAGATGGTTCAGTACAAATGAACGTAAGTGCAATAACATACAGCCTATTAAAATGCATATACACACAGACAGAGTACAAAGTCTAGACACACCCAGCCATAGAAGAGACCTTGCCACACATTAATGAAGTAACATACAGTTCAGTGTAAAAGTCAGAAAGCACGGTTTAAAAAACAATCAAGTCCAAGCAAGCCAAAAGGAAGAAAAGATCAAAACAATATCAGAAAATGACAACAATTAAATACTAGTTTTTTTTTCTCCCAGTAATTACTAGTGATGCAACAATACCAGTTTTTGTTTAGACCGAGTATGAGTTTTAAGTGCTTGTTGACACCAAGTCTGACACCACAATGAATTCTAAACAATAAATGTTAGTGTAGACAACTGTAATATATCTTAAGGGTTACATAATTTAAGTCTAGCAATGCAATCCAGGGCTCGTTTGGAAAGGGCACATCACACTCTCCTGACCCGTAGAGACTGGCTTCATTACAGATTTTTATAAGTGCCATTTTTTACTGTCCTTCTGCAGACATTAACTCAACTCTACCATGCAGTACCTGAACCAACATTAAACCAGTGCAATGGACCTTCTACTTTTCACTTGGTCACATATTCTTCATGTCTCCTTTGAGACACTCATGTGTTTGCATTGCAAAAAAAAAAAAAAACAAAAAAAAAAAAAACAGTTTTAGTTACCGCATACTGGAAGGGCACATAATTATAAATTCACAACATTTTAAACTGAACTGTATTCAATTCTGACAAACTCAGCCTTTCAATTTTTAAACACAAATGTATAAAAAAAAAATTAATAAAAAAAATAAAACTATAAAACAAATTAAAAATAACCCACATAAAGAGATACCCAGGTGGCTGTTTAGGAGTCTCATTTTCTCTGTAGCTTTCATTTACTATTTCTTTACCTCCTAACTGATTTTTTTTCCACTTATTTTCCTTTGACTTTTTCTCTTCCTTTATGCAAGTGAATTATCTCGCATCTAATCTCTATGATGTTCATGATGGTTTAGACCGGAAATTAAATAAAGGGTGGTCTCTGACTTGTGCACAGCACCGTATGTGCATTTTCCCTTGATGTAGCTTTACATACTCGTTCGCTCAAGCAGCTTTCCCAGCAGGACTGAATAAGATCGAGCGTTTGTTGGCCGCTGAAGCT
>JAVGWN010000764.1:1403-13585 GCA_034552555.1 Semaprochilodus insignis
ACAACAACAAGAGGAAGAAAATGCACAGTTCTGAGAGACGTGCTGACCCTTACCCATCAGGTAGAGGTTTTCGGGAGTGGTGACGGGGATGATGTTGCGGAGCTCGCTTTCGTCTGCTCTGTCCCAGCAGCTGGAGCCATTGGGACACGTGCAGCTGCTGCAGGAGTTCATGCTCTTCACCTGCAGAGGACAGTCATTTATACTAACACACAACAACAATAACAAAAACATTCCAATAAACAACAAAGAACCAAAACTGTCCAGAATTCCTGGATGTCTTTATGGCATGGGCAGGGCAGACGTCACTGAGCCATTCTGCAACATACTTCTGGCCATACAGCACAGTCAAGGTCTTATTTAAGTAGCATCTTATTTGCATATCTAAACATAATTTGTTTCCAATATTTCCAAAACAAAAAACTTTCAGTGCAAAACTTCTAATGAAAAAAAAAGTCCAGTGCGCAAAACATCCAGTGCAAAATACTTCCAATGCAAAAAAAATCCAGTGCAAAACTTCCAATACTAAAAAACCCGTCCAGTGCAAAACGTGCAGTGCGTAAAACGTCCAGTGTAAAAGACTTCCAACACAAAAATACTCCAGTGCAAAAAAAAGTCCAGTGCAAAAAAAGGGTCCAGTGCAAAAAAAAGGTCCAGTGCAAAAAAAAAAGTCCAGTGCAAAAAAAAGTCCAGTGCAAAAAAAAAAACGTCCAGTGCGCAGAACGTCCAGTGCAAAACACTTCCAATGCAAAAAAAAAAACAGTGCAAAACTTCCAATACAAAAAACCCATCCAGTGCAAAAAACATCCAGTGTGCAAAACGTCCAGTGCAAAAAACAAAAAAAGTCCAGTGCAAAACGTCCAGTGCACAAAATGTCCACTGCAAAAGACTTTCAACACAAAAAAGTCAGTGTAAAAAAAAAAAAAAAAAAAAGTCCAGTGCAAAAAAACGTCCAATACAAAAAAAACCTCTGATGATCAATAATATCAATAATAAATTGGCAAAGTTTCATTGTGATATCTATTGATCAAATAAATTACCCTGTGCACCTCTATCAGGGAAATCCTGCCATCAAACGACCAAACCTTGTTTTCTCTAAAGTAATGATTTTGTCTGGATTTATGGGCAACAGTAAAACATAGAATGAGAGACAGTTTGCGTAAGCTTCTATCACTTGTTGTCCACTCTGACTTCAAAACCCATAGCTGGCCAATCAACTGTGGGTTTATGGTAATTAGACAATAGTTTAGTTTGATGGACCATCATTTAAACAAGTCCAGAAGCCTTAAATAAACATGGTTGTAATAGCAGTTGCCCAGCTTTGTGAGGGCTAAGTGGGTTTACCGAGGCCAAACTCTGCAGGGAACCGGAGAGCTTGCTGTACAAGCTGCCATTAGGCACCACGTGGCAGGAGAAGCCATTCTTCGAGCTCAGAGACAAGCTTAGGTTCTGGCGGCTACCAGCAACATCTGCAGGAAGACGTGAGAGTGTGAGAGTCATTTAGTCAGCCTTATCATTTCAACACAACAGCAAGAACAACGTTCACTCAGCCAATGTCATCAACGCAGCACACTCCATGATGCAGGAGTCAAAGAGCAACTCAGCCACTGCAAAGTGCCAACACACACACGCATACAAATCACCCTCACGACTACAAGCATATACTCATACACATACATACATACATACACACACACACCACTATCATGCACACACACACACACACACAAATCACTCTCATCACTACAGGAATATACACATACACATACATACATACATACATACATACACACACACACCACTATCATGCACACACACACACACACACAAATCACTCTCATGACGACAGGAATACACACATACACATAGATACATGCATGCACACATACATACATATACACACACACACACACAAACACAAACACAAACACACACACCACTCATGACTACACACACACACACACACACACATTTTTTTTCATTGTCATGTGACCACGGAATATGGAATATGGAATACATGGCTCGTCAAGACTTTAGAGGCCTCCCGGTTACGTGCAGATTGATAGTAGCCAAGTAACACGAATGCTGTGATGTACCTTTCGGCTGAGGGAGCGCTGCGAGGAAATCGAACGGCTCCTGTTCCCGCTGCGACTGGCTTTTCTTCCGCCCTTTCCTCCTCCTGAAGTGTCGGGCGAGGAGGGCGAGCGAGACGGCGCCGAAAGCTGTTGCGGCCACCAGCTTCTTGGTGCCGGTGCTGAGGCTTACCTGGTCAGGAGAGGAGAAAGACATGAGGGCTGGGTCACGCTCAGGTCTCTGATCAGCCGTCCGGCTCTCAGCAAACCGCCAGCAGAGTGAAGGGGAGCGAGAGGGAGTCAGAGAGATAGGGAGAGAGAGGGAGGGAGAGACAATCAAATGACAGGAGCTTTTTTAGCCGGGACGACGATGATTGGTCAGTCGTGATTTGATCACGGATGTCCAGCCCAGTGGTCCCTATGAGATTGATCTCGTACACAAACACACACTTCATGACGCGGGGTCACGTGTGTCCCTATTCCTGATGGGTTTGTCCGTTCTCCTCTGTTAGCACAATTTCTCAGTGCTGTTGTTTTGGCATCGGGCATGTCAGAAACCAGCTTAAGCTTTTTCTGTTATGATAGAACAGAAACACCGACATGTGCTCTAACTGAGCTCACACACTCATAAAACAACAGGGCTTCCAACAGTGAAGAAGGCCTTGTGCATCTTTTACACAGTGATAGGAAACACTGCATGATATCCTGGCAAGTAAAAAGATCTTATATCCAGTTGATATCTCTTAAAAGTCCCGTTCTGAGGGATGCACTGATCCAGCTTTTCCAGTTCCGATACCAGCACCGATACATAAACTTTGCATATCTTTCGATACCTGATGTGGATCCGATACCATTTTTGAATGAATAAACCGTATACTTCACCATGTTGGAGCGACGTAAGGCACCAGGACTGACATAAACACTACTTTACTAAGCTCACTCATACAGCTGACTCTCCGGTTCGCTCCATGTTGTTGTTCCTGTTCGTAAGTCAAGTCTACCGTAAGGTCTTGGGTTCCTGCAGATCCACCTCCGGCCACTCGGGGGAGACAAAGGGCAACCAATGAGCAATTAAGCGGCCAACGCTAACACCTGCAGCTCACGCTACTTAAGCGGGAGAGTGCCGGCCCTTGGTTGCTCAGTCTTGGGTTCACGTTGCTACGTCTCTCATGACTAGCCGGCAGAAGGTTTCGAGCCTATCGAGGCAGGTTGCTTCTACCCCTCTTTAGACTGCACTCGCGCTATATATAATTGCAATAATAATAATAATACACACACACACACACAATTTTTTTTGGAGTCGGGCATTAGGGGGGGGTTTCATTGTGAGGTTCCTTTTCTTTGAGGAAATCGTTTGTTTTGCTCTGTTGAGCACGCCAGCTTTTGCTCCTGGCAGCCTTTGTTTGTTGTTCTCCGTTTGTAAGTTTATACTCTGCACATTGAGTCCACTCTGCTGGGGAACTGTTAGCTCATCTCGTAGTGTGCTGGTTTGTGATTGCAGCGACCACGGTTCGAGCCTCACTGAGGTGTGCTGGATATCAATGTTTGTGTATAAGTATGTATGTATGTATGTATGTATGTATGTATGTATACCAGTATTAGTTTACCATCTGGGGAACAGCTGCGGTCCCAGAACAGAACTTGCATTTTATGCATTTACGACAGAGTCGGAGTCCCTCGGAAAATGTTGTCATCAGGGTTCTATAGGTTATAGGTCAAACACCTTTAGGAGGAGAGTTGACCATCTGGTAAAACCATACAAGAATACACCCTCTTTGTACATTAAAGGGGGGGGGGGGGTGAAACGATCTATAAAACCCCGTGACCAGATACTGTCTTCGGACAGGACAGAGTTGTAACTGCGATCACCTTGAAATACACTACTCCAACATCTTCAACCTGTCTCGAGTCTACCCAGGTGCGACAGTTCATCTACAGGCCCCCCGCAAACATGCTATTGACGGCGTAGCACACATCGCAAACCAAGCAGAGTGGGGATCGGCCCCCATGGATTGGCCTATTTATCCGATACCTGATCCAGCTAATTTCATTAATATCGGAGCTGATATCTGATCACTGTAAGCTCATTTGAATATATATTTTATATAAACACATTTCAATTAGATTTCCAGATATTTTAAGTTTTTTTAAGTGATAGTGAGCCAAATGTTCTCACTACATGTGCTTTTAATTTTATTAATTTCTAGAAATTGGCTGATACAGTGAGAAAAGTTGCTTTATTTCCTTATTTAGTTATTTATTTGCTTATTTATGACCAGTGATGAATGGGCTAGAGGGCTGCACAACTCAAATATGGCAGCTTTCTCTGTATAACTGTTGAGATTAACAAGTGGTTAAAGTGCTCATTTGCATTTTTAAATTTGCATATTGACTCTGCAATATGAGTCAATATTGTGATAACCATTAACAAAGAATACACTGTGCAGCCCAGGAGCGACAGCAGCAACAGACGGGCTACAATCTGTGACTGTACACATATATAGCCAACTACAAGGACCATAAGGTGGCCAATAAGTGTCTATGATCATATATTTGTTATATATTAGCATATTCTTAGCATATACTTTGATTCTGGTACTCCTGCTAGTTTGACTGCCGTTGCCTCTGTGACATAAGCCAGTAAACAACACAGTTGGCGTGCAGCACTCTGCCATTTATAGCACTACTTAGTAACAAGAGTGAGTGAGTGAGTGAGTGGACAGCACGTAGCCCGCCAAGCCAAACAGAGACCGCTCAATCCGCCCGTGTCTGGAGGGAACCTTCTAGAGCTTCTGGTTCAACATCAAAGAAGTTACGACCAGCGTCCGATGACATCACCAGTATACCAGCCAGTTTATCAGCCCAACTTACCCTTTATGTAGCTCATTTGTTATTGTGCAATATACTGTTCTTCAATGGTCAGGACCCCCACAGGACCACCACAGAGCAGGGTTCCCATAGAAACAACTTTTCTCAGCTGCCTGAACCACCATGTTGGAACTCTTTTTTTTTTCTGTTACAAGGTGACATCATCTCGTAACACAGTCCTTTATGCCCGCCTACCAGCAAGCTTGGCACCCACTCACACAAGACTCAGAGAGCTAAACCAGTAAAGACTGACCACTCTGAAACGTCCCGCTCCAGTCTAGCTTGGGAAGGTGGATCTACCAGAACTTTCAGGATCAGACTCTGGATCAAACTGATACTGAAAACCTGACACCACTGAAAGAACGGCAAACTTGCTCTGGTGGTTGATCAGTTAGGACAGAGTGGGCCAATCAGAGCACGCTGCTAAGCTCATTAACAGGCGGGGCTTAAAGACACAGGAGCTCTAACTGCGTTTCAGACAGAGGGTGAGTACAGTATGAGACAAACACTGTGTTTTGGGAAAACTGGAGGACGTAAATCTATTCTAGTGGAACACTGAACATAACAGGCCCTTTAAAAACAGACTGGTGAACTCTGGACGTGACAATCACAGACTCATGAAGTCATCAGAAACTGTAACATTGCACATGACAAATCAAGGGAATGATATATTGCGCAGCCATACCTCTTCAATTTTACAGCAAACCATACTCTAAAGAATGCAGGGCTTGAGAGCATTGGTCATAAGCTTGCCCCCTTTTTTTATTTATTTCTTTATTTAGTTATTCATTTATTTAATTCCTTATTTATTTCCTGATTTATTTATTTATTTATTTATCTTATTTATTTATTCATTCATTCATTCAATTCCTTATTTATTTATTTCCTGATTTATGTATTTAATTATTCATTCATTTATTTATTTAATTCCTTATTTATTTATTTCCTGATGTATTTATTTATGTATTTATTGCTAATGCATATATCTAATGTATTTTATGCCTGGAATATGTACATGCCTGCCAGTAAATACCGGATTCATATATATGGAAATTCTCAGTGATGTCATAAAAATGTGGACATTAATAACAGTAATAATCTCATGTTCTAGAGTACTGTACCCTGTACACTGTATGACGCGCTGTGAGTCTGCTCACCTGCTGAAAAGAGGAGAAGACGGACAGAGGCAGGTCCACCACCCGCAGGGCAGCCAGCTTTAAGGACAGTGGCGAGTTTCGGAGCACGTCTTCTGCCATTGTGCCATAACCACGCTATCCAGTGCCCATTCTTCTCAGCACGCTGGAGAACATCAACAGACCACAAACACAACAAACGACTGGATCAAGACTTGAGGAACAGATGTTATTCCAGCATTGGTTTGGCTGTGTTCCAATCTGAACTAGAACACTTAGCTTCACTCCTAAAAAGGGTTCTTTAGTACAGGGAATGTTGCTTTTTAGAACCATGAGTTCTACTGTACGTAGAACCATTTGTATGGTGAAATGCTTCTTCACACTGATGAACAATGTGTTGTGTATGGTTCTACTGTTAAAACCACTTGCATGCTTAAACGGTTCTTGGTATGGTATAATCGTTCTTTGGGTCAATGGAGAATCTGTTGTATATGGTTCTATATACACACTTAAAAAGATGGCTCTGTAAGTGGTTCTTTAAAAAAGGGAATGGTTCTATTTAGAATCATCAGTTATACATAGAGCAATCTGGATGCCTGAATAAAGGTTTCCACAGTTCTCCAGATTAAAGAAGAATGTGATATATGGTTCTATATGCACTCTCTAAGCAGATGGTTCTTCGGTAAAGACATTGGTTCTCCTTTGAATAAAAATCACTCAAAGAACAATCTGCACGGTTAAATGGTCCTTTAGACTGAAGGAGAATGTGTTATATACAGTTCTATTTAGATACTTGATGGTTTTATAAGGGATCTTCAGTATTTAGAACCGTGAGTTCTATATAGAACTATTTTCATGCTTAAAGGACTCTTTGAATTGACAGAGAATGTGTTCTATGTGGTTCTGTATACACACGTAAAAAAGAAGTTTCTTCAAGTAGTGTCTTTAATAAAGGGAACAGCTCTTTTTGGAACCATGTGCTTTTATATAGAACCAGTTTCATGCCTAAATGGAAAGACGTTCTTTGCATGGTAAAATGGTTCCTCAGGCTGATGGAGAATGTGCTGTATACGGTTCTATATAGAACCTTTTTGAAAACTGTTCTATATAGCACCAGAAAGGGGGATGCAAGGCTTACAGGCTATTGACTTTGTAACAATAGAAGAACACTTCTTGGTGCTAGCTAATGGCTAAGACTCAAGCCATCCTGCTAGTCCCATGAGTGTTTAAACACTGTGTCCACTCACTGTCCACTCTGTTAGACACTCCTACCTTGCTGGTCCACCTTGTAGATGTACAGTCAGAGACGATAGCTCATCAGCTGCTGCACAGTGCAGTGTTGGTCATTCTCTAGTCCTTCATCAGTGGCCACAGGACGCTGCCCGCAGGACGCTGCCCGCAGGACGCTGCCCGCAGGACGCTGGATAGTTTTGGTGGGTGGACGGTTCTCAGTCCAGCAGTGACACTGAGGTGTCCAGCAGCACTGCTGTGTCTGATCCACTCACACCAGCACAACACACACTAACACACCACCATCACGTCAGTGTCACTGCAGTGCTGAGAATGATCCACCACCCACATAATACCTGCTCTGTGGTGGTCCTGTGGGGGTCCTGACCATTGAAGAACAGGGTAATAAAGTATACAGAGAAACAGATGGACTACAGTCTGGAACTGGTCATGACTGTAGACACAACAATGAAGTACCTAATGAAGTAGCCAGTGAGTGTACAACTTACTAGCCGTACCATTAGCTAGCTAGTAGCTCCTCCCACCTTCAACATGCGTCATCAGAAAGGGGTTTTCCTAATATTACAACAGGTAACTCTGGCAAACAGATCACTGCTGCATCGCTACAGGAGGCAGGTGAGGATGTCTGCAGCAGAGAACAGACAGCAGTCAGTTGGGCGTTTTGGCAAAGAGGGTCCCTTTAAGTCTACAGTTGCTAATTGGAACACAGCCATTCTGCTAAGTGCGACCAACTAGCGTGCAACTAGCGTGTTTAGCTAGAACATGAAGCTGAGGTGAGTCAGCTTCCCTAGGCCCCTCAGGCCAGTGGGCAGCGTCCTGGGGGCAGCGTCCTGTGACCACTGATGAAGGACTAGAGGATGACCAACACTGCCCTGTGAAGCAGATGAGCTACCGTGTCTGACTGTACATCTACAAGGTGGACCAGCAAGGTAGGAGTGTCTAATAGAGTGGACAGTGAGTGGACACACTGTGGACACTCATGGGACTACCAGGATGGCTTGAATCTCAGCCATTAGCTAGCACCAAGAAGTGTTCTTCTATTGTTACAATGCTAATAGCCTGTAACCCTTGGAAACCATTTTTTGGTGCGATATAGAACAGTTTTCAAAAAGGTTCTACATAGAACCGTATACAGCACATTCTCCTTCTTTGAAAGGACCGTTTAAGCATGCAGATTGTTCTTTGAGCATCCTTTATTCAATGGACAACCTTTAAAGAACCATCTGCTTAGAGAGGGTATATAGAACCATATATGACAGTCTTCATCTATCTGAAGAACTGTTTCCAGATTGTTCTATGTACAACTGATGATTCTAAATAGAACTGTTCCTTTTCCCAAAGAACCACTTACAGAACCATCTTTTTAAGTGTGTATAGAGAACCATATACAATAGATTCTCCCGAAGAACCATTATACCATACAAAGAACCATTTAACCATGCAAATGGTTTTATTTAAAAGTCACAGTTCTAAATATTTTTAAATTTTAAGACCATATACACAGTAGAACCATGTACAACACATTGTTTATCAGTATGAACGGGACAATTCCAACCAGGAGCTGGCGAACAGGCAGCTAACTTCTCTGCAGGCATCACAGTTACATCTAATGCCATATTTACTCTGTCTTAATGTCATTTACATAAATAAATAACCCAAACAAATAAACAAATAACCCAAACAAATAAACAAATAACACCAAAACAAAATATTAAAATGCGCCTCTTACTGTCAGTGTGCGTATCGCTGGTGCTCCATCGGTCTCAGCCTGAGCCCAGTAAAGACGAACGTGGAGAGGACGGAGCGTGTGACGCAACGCCTCGCTTATGTAACGCTTCCGGTACTATAAACCGGTGACCTTTCAAAATAAAAGTCCGGATTGGGGCGCTCTTTGGAGTTTACATTTCAAATTAAAATAAGATTTTAACTTTTAATTACATAAAAAATCCAATTAATACATAAAACACTACTACGGAGCCCATAAAGTGAGACCATAATATTGTTTTTAATACAATACTACATCGAGGGCGCAATTTATTATACTGAGGACACAAATGACTAAAGTGAGGCCACATGTTTTTTTAATATTGTGGCCGCAATTTATTATATTGGGGCCACAGAAATATATATATTGAGGCCAGAATTTACAATAATGGAGTCACAATTTACTATATTAAAGCAACAAATTACTATACTGAGCCAACAATTTACTATATCAATGCAACACATTAATATCTTTAGACAATTAAGATACTATACTATATTATGGTCAAATTACTGTATAGACACTACAAATTAAGATACTGAGGCTCCAATTTACAATATCAAGGCCACAAATTAATGTCTTAAAGCCACAAGTTACTATATGGAGGCCACAATTTACTATATATCAAGGCTTTATATATAGTATGTAAATTTAACATAAATTACTACAAATTACACTGAGTCACTATATTAAATATAACTTACAATATAGTCATTAGTGGCCCTATTAAAATATAATCATCATGCCAACTTCTGGGGAGGATTTGAACAATAAGGTAATTAATACATCAAAAATTAATTGCTCAAAGCTATTTAAAGCATCACTATTTTTAATAGATGCAACTTCCGTATGTAATTAAGCTAATAATTAAGCTATGTTAAGGTCACAAATTAATATATTGAGGTCCCAATTTACTGTATCGAGGCCATATATTAATACTGTATAGAGGCTGTAATACTGAGGCTGTGATTATTATTATATAGAGGCCACAAATTAATATATCCACGCCACATATTGAGGAAGGTAATCTGATCTTTTTGTTGTTACTTGATATACTTAATCGTATATTCATTTTAACCAAATGTGCGCGCGGATGAAGACGCAGCCCACGTGCGTTTGAGGAGTGAACTGACCAGACTGCGCTGCACTCCGGCCTTCCAGAACCGAGTCTGAGCTCATCTGGGCTAAAGAAGACACCATGTCATGTCCCCGCAGCTCCACCGGGGGGCGCTTGGGCTGGGATTGCGTGCAAACACGGTCTGTCCTCCCCCCTTTCCTCCGCTAGGCGGCGCCACCGAGTCCTCGCCGCTCACGGTCGGTCGGTGTTACGGAGCAGGAAAGCGCCGCACCAATAATGTGTCACTTCGCAGGAGAGCCTGGAGGAAATAAAGGATGTAAATAAAGGACGGACCGCGAGCTGTGGGCATCGTAATCGGCGAGGAGCTCAACTAACCTTCCTTCGCATCGTACACCATCGCCTGCAGGTAAAGCCCAAAGCAAACTACGTCAGGGTTGCGTTATTAGCATCGCTGCTAACTGCTAGCTGATGTTTGTGGCTGTTAACTGAACTACTATGGCTTCAGGCTCACATTTCTCGAGGGGTCGCTGATGTTTTATGCCTGGACGCGTACTGTCGCCTCGTTGGCTACGTGAACAAGCCATGTGTGAAGTTATTTGAGCGCTCTGTGCCAGCGTTAGCTTGGTTAGCTCTGCCAGCTGTCAAATGCCCTTATGGCCTAACGTTACAGTCAGCTTTCACTTGGGCCGAATTCTAAACCGCGCGGTTTGGGACATGCAGTGCACTAGTTAGGGTGCTAGAGACGTTATTCTGTGTCCTATTGAGCTAGTGCACTAGCGTAACGGTCGGTATATCGTACAGAAGGCGGTCAGTCGGGCTGATTAGCATAGCTAGCTAACTTTAAATTCGTTTTCTGAGGGCTTTAGTCAGCATAAGCTACAAATATATGTTGTTTGGACATTTAGTGACTTTTACGTGAGTATTTTAGTAATTCAGTAATACAAAAATGTAATGTTTTGGAGAGCTTTTACTCAGGAGCAGGAGTCTGGAAGTGCTGAGGTAAAAGCACTTCTGATTTGAAGTCTACAAGTTTCAGGTACCAAGTCAGTTATTATTTGTCTTTTTCCGGGATGTTTTATGAAGAGAATAAACTGATATATATCGCTTATAGCAAATTTTAACTCATGACGTTATTCCATTGGTAGCTATCTATGCTATGCTAGCTAACGTTAACCCCAGCAGTGTAATTATTTAAATGTTGGCAGTAGGCTGCTAGTGGTTAAGAGATCGTGCAGCTGTTTGGGACCGAGCCTGCCTCTCAGAGTTCACAACACGCTTGTGGTGGGTTTGGCAAGGCTGAGTTTGTCCTCTTATTAGCCAACTTCTTGATCTCGTTCCACCTTAAATTGTGCAGCAGTTACATTCTGGCGCTGGGGCTTCTTGTTCTAACTTTCCCGTTCCACCTTAAATGGTGCAGCAGATACTGTGCTTTCTGGCGCCAAAGGCTTCTAGTTTGAACGTTCCCGTTCTCATTCTGGCGCTGAGACTTGTGATCCAAACTTTCCCGTTCCACCTTAAATGGTGCAGCAGATACTGTATTTTCTGGCACCAAAGACTTCTGGTATAAACGTCCCCATTCCACCTTAAAAGGCTTCTTATTCGATCTTTCCTGTTCCACCTTAAATGATGAAGCAATTACATTCTGGTGAATTTAAGGTGGAATGGTTTTAGACTGATTTTCTCTGTAAACTGTTTTGTGGTCAAATTTTTAGCTAAGCTAACAGCTACTCTCTCTGAGGTTCGCATAATAATAATAATAATAATAATATTAATAACAATACGGTTCCAGCACTATGTGCTTGGACCCCTAATAATAATAATACACTAATCATCATCCCATGGGGCTTGAATATTCTCACCCAGTTCCTGCAGATGGTGCGGTAGGGGTGGAGGTGGAGTGACACCAGGCCTTCTGGTGATGTGTGACAACAAACCGTTGATCTTGGTGCTGACCACGGTGCCTCCACACATGGATTCGTTGGTCGTCTCCACCAAGACAAAAGCGGGACTCGTCACTG
>JAVGWN010000765.1:0-13582 GCA_034552555.1 Semaprochilodus insignis
CACTACACACCACTATACTACACTACACTGTAATATATAACACTATACTATACTACTCTACACTTCATTACACTATACAATACTACACTACACTATATTATACTATACAACAATATACTACAATACACTATACTACACTATACTACACAATACTACAATACACTATACTAGACTACACTACACTGTAATATATAACACTATACTATACTACACTTCACTACACACCACTATACTACACTACACAGTAATATATAACACTATACTACTCTACACTTCATTACACTATACAATACTACACTACACTATGTTATACTATACTACACTACTCTACACTTCATTACACTATACAATACTACACTACACTATATTATACTATACAACACTACAATACACTATACTACACGACACTATACTATACTATACAATACTATACTACACCACTACACTACACAACACTATACTAAACTACTCTGTATTATGCAATATTGTACTATACACCACTACACCGCACCACACCACTACACTACACTATACAACAAAACACAACACTATACTACACCACTACACTACACTACACAACGCAACCCTACACTATACTACACCACTACACTACACTACACCACACTATGCTATACAACATTATACTATACACCATTATACTACACAACAATGAACTTTACTACACTGTACTATACAACACTAGGCCATACTACACCACTACACTATACTACACTATACACTACACCATACTAAACTATACAATATTATACTACACAACTTTACAGTACTATATCACACTGCATTACATTACACTATATTATACTACACTATACAATACTTCACTACACATTAGTACATTATACTACACAACACTATACTACACTACGTTATACTATACAATATTACAATATATTATACTATACTACACTAGTATACCACAGTACACTACATTATACTAATGTGCACTGGACTATATTACACTACACTATACCACACCACATTATGCTATACTATACTGCTCTACATTATACTACACTATGCTATGCCACAACACCCCACGTTATACTACACAGTACTATACTATCCAAAGTATCATTTTGTATATTTGCTTGATTTATCCAGACAGATGGTGAGGGCCAGAAGCAGATATGAAGCCAGCTTATTGACATCAAAGCTTCCCCTCAAAGTGATGTACTATTACTAATACAGGTGATCAAAGTGATTTAACATTAAGCTGTTCCTGTAACTGCTGATCAGCCCTGCTGTTCCCTCATACAGAACTGTTTCAACTCTGTAATGCTGGTGGGCTTTCTTGCAGGAACACCACACTGAGGTTCTGCCTCAACATTACTATTGGACCAACATCTGGATGTTCCAAAATGCAGCATTCCTTCTGCTTTAACAGGACCCACTTTCTGTTGAGGTTCAGGACAGTAATGGATGCACTAACATTCTCCTGTAGGATTTCCTTGGTGCAATCCAGAATTTATAGCTCTATCAAGTTATGCCCTGATCCAATAGCAGCAAAACACCAAACTATGATACTGTCACCTTGTCACCATGTTTCACAGATCACAGTTCAACCTAATGAGTCTTGATGCAGAAAAAGTATTAATACTTACCATGTTCATGTAATTTATTCACACTGTGTTTGATGTGTAATGACCTTGATTATAAAAAAGAGGTTATGATAGTCTGCTTCTATCATTAGTGGACATTGGAGAAACTCTTATTACAGCAGTTACCAATGTACTGACCTCTATGGAGCAGCCCTTGGTGAGTCCAGTGTAGTCAGAGCTACTTAGCAGGTTATAGGGAGTTCTGGAAACTTCTATATCTTTCAGACAGCCGGCGTACCTCCTCAGATTCACCTCAGGCCTAGGCATTCAAAAACAAGCACATTAATGAGCAATGATCCAGCCAATCAAAACACCAGTTTAATTTAAATGGCCTAAATTCACACATTAAAATGATTACCTTTTAGACGTATACTTGGTCTGCTTATAGACAATATGCCCCCAAAATATATCAGCCCTAGTATGAATTATTCAGAAGCTCCTATCAGTTAGTCAGAATCTACTTTAAAATATTCAGCAAGTATACTTATGTACTTCAAATTATTAATTAACTAGCATTAATTACTCAATATCTACTTATTTTATTCAGCATCTAGATGCCACACAAGAGGTTCTTTAAACGATAACATGGAACACGGTGGTCTCAAAACACATATAATGTAAAGTTTTTTTCTTTAGCCATTACACTGTAGTACTATACACTACACTACACCACACTATACTATACTATACTATACTATAATACACTACAATTAACTATAGTATACTACAGAATACTATACTACACAGTACTACACTACACTATACTATATTAGACAATACTACAATATCTTAAACTATACTATACTACACAATACTACACTAAACTGTACTGTGCAACACAACGCTATACTTTGCTATACTAAAACATATATTACACCATGCTATACTACACAATACTGTACTAAAATACACTATAATAATCTATACTATACTACACAATACTATACTACACAGTACTACACTACGCTATACTATGCTACACTACACCATAGTAAAACCTATTACACTACACTATACTTTATTACACTATATTATTTTACTATATTATTATATTATTATACTAAGTATACTACAGTATACTACAGTATGCCAGTGTTAGTCAGTCCTGGTCCTGGAGGCACCCTGCCCTGCACATTAAGAGCTTTCCCTGCTCCCAACACACCTGATGCAACTTAACAGCTCATTAACAAGCCTCTTCAGGGTCGCGGGAGTATTTAGGGAATCTGCTAAAATGTGCAGGGCAGGGTTCCTCCAGGACCAGGGCTAAGAAACACTGTGCTATACTATACTATACTACACCACACTATACTAAACTATACTATACTACAGTACATCAAACTACACTACACTATACTAATGTGCACTATACTATACTATACTATACTACAGTACATCAAACTACACTACACTATACTAATGTGCACTATACTATACTATACTATACTATACTATACTATACTACAGTACACCATTCCACACTACACTATGCTAATGTGCACTACGCTATGCTATACTATACTATACTATACTATACTATACTATACTACACTACACTACACTATACTACATTATATTATACTACAGTACACCAAACTACACTACACTATACTAATGTGCACTATACTATACTACAATACACCAAACTACACTACACTATACTAATGTGCACTATACTATACTACAGTACACCAAACTACACTACACTAATGTGCACTATACTATACTATACTGCAGTACACCATTCTACACTACACTATACTAATGTGCACTATGCTATACTATACTACACTACACCAAACTACACTACACTATACTAATGTGCACTATACTATACTATACTATACTACAGTACACCAAACTACACTACACTAATGTAAACTATACTATACTGCAGTACACCATACTACACTACACTATATTAATGTGCACTATGCTATACTACACTATGCTGTACTATACAGGGTATCATTTAGTGGATTTACTTGGTTTATCCAGATAAAAGCAGTGAAGGAAAGAAGCTGATCACTGAGCCAGCATGTGGATTTCAAAGCCTTCCCTCAAAGAGACCTGCACTATATTATTACAGCCATCTGTTCAACGCTATACTACATACACTTTAATTCGAGTGCACTACTCAGCAGAAAGCTCAGACTTCTAAAGGTTAAGAAGAGATGAGCCAAAGTGCATCATAGCTGCGACCTGTGCCAGTGCATTGGGTTTGGATGTGCAGACTTGGCGGGAAAGCATCAATGTGCCATGACTGAGAGCATGCAGTAGAGAATTCTTAAACATGTCTGTTTACCTGGATTTGCTATGGAAGGAATTAGAAATGCAGTTATTAGGACACTGAATTCACAATCAATCTCACAGTTATCATGTAACCAACGAAATATTTCACTACACAAGACTCCATATCACAAACGAGTGTTACTCTGGTGTTGAGAAATGAGTCAAATATACAAAGTTATTAACATTGTTAATGCCATAATTCTTTTCAGTTGTACTTTCAAAAAAATTCAAAAGTTTGGAATCATTTTAATTACTGAAATCAATTTATTAAATCATAAATTATGCAGTGTAAACCAAAATATAATTTTGTTTATACACAAAATTAGCTATTTCTAATTACTCTAATATATGGTTCATTTTAATCTATTTTAATTAATTAAATGACTATTTCTATTTTTTTTAGATTATAATTTATTATATATTATTTGGTGTCCATATGGACTGTTTGGTTATATTTTAATATCACTACAGATACAGTTCTTAATCATTTTAGACGGTTTTGACAGAATAAAAATGAGGATTCCAAACGTCCAAACGAGAAGCAGTATAATAGCAGTGATGTGGCGAAGGTGCTCTGGTCAGTATGACGTTACCTGTAGTTCCCGATGGTCGGTAACCCTCCGAAGTAAATCCTCTCGTCCTCCTTCAGGTTGAGGCCAGTAGCTGCACCCTGAGACTCTGTGAAGAGTTTCTCCTCGACGTTTGAGTCCATGTCCAGAATGGTCACTGTACCTTTGTTGGTCAAAGATAAATAAAAATCTTTATTATCCTGAGGGGGTCCCCACAGGACCCCCACAGGACCCCCACAGGACCACCACAGAGCAGGTATTTCATGGATGGTGGATCATTCTCAGCACTGCAGTGACACTGACGTGGTGGCGGTGCACCTTAGCACATTTCATTCCTCAGTGTGGACCGCGATGTGAGAACATGGTGTGAGTGTGTGTATGGCCGTGTTGCAGGGTGTGCAGACTGGGGTACAGTGTGCACTGCAGTGTGTACCTTCCTTCCTGCTGCGGGACATAGTCAGTGATTTCCATCGGCCGTCGTTGTGCCGTTTATCACTGATGATGGAGCCGGTGCCAGAACCCAGATCATAACTGACCTTAACACGACCATCACTCAGCTCTATGCTCATAAAGTCCTTCTACACTCACAGAGAGACAGAGAGAGAGAGAGAGAGAGAGAGAAAGAGAGAGAGAGAGAGAGACAGAGAGAGACAGAGACAGAGAGAGAGAGAGACAGAGAGACACAGAGAGTGAGAGGAACACAGAGAGAGAGAAAGAGAGAAAGAGAGAGACAGAGAGAGAGAGACAGNGAGAGGAACACAGAGAGAGAGAAAGAGAGAAAGAGAGAGACAGAGAGAGAGAGACAGAGAGACAGAGACAGAGAGAGAGAGACAGAGAGACAGAGAGCGAGAGGAACACAGAGAGAGAGAGAAAGAGAGAAAGAAAGAGACAGAGAGAGAGAGAAAGAAAGGGAGAGAGACAGAGAGACAGAGACAGAGACAGAAAGAGAGAGACAGAGAGAGAGAGAGAAAGGGAGAGAGAGAGAGACAGAGAGAGAGAGGAACACAGAGAGAGAGAAAGTGAGAGAGATAGAGAGAAAGAAAGAGAGAGAGAGTAAAGATTTAGTTAGATTAGTAGTCCGAGTTTTTGTACGGCACCGTACGTGTGCAGCAGTGTGGGTGTTACCATGTCCTTGGTGGCGAGGTACATCATCAGGGCGCTGGTGGAGAAGGTGCGGAACTTAAACATGACTGTAGAAATGTTGGGGTTCCATCTGGTTGGCCGACTGACAGCGGCGTAACCTTCACCATCAAACTGCACTGTCCCCTCAGAGTCTGCAGGCTGGGGGCTACGCACACACACACACACACACACACACACACACAGACACACACACACACAAACACACACACAAAGAAGACCGTCACATCGCGGAAGTGGGTTTCAGAGGTCGCCTTCAGAGGTCGCTATCGCTCCAGTGTTGAAGCTCTTTTCGGCTACTCGTTGGGTCTCAATAGAGAGCCTGGCAACCTCTCTTACCTTAGCTGTGGCTCTAAAAGCCTGTATCCTCCGGGTCTGTAGTTATTTAGAGCCCTTACAGGGTGATATGTGCACGTACCTGACCACACATCCTTTACAGTCTCCGTCTCTCTCTCGGTAGTTCCAGAGGCCGATGGGTTTCCCGTCCAAATATGTTTCTCCCATACAGCCAGAGAACGTGATCGTCTTCACCGCGTCTGCTTTCTACACATATAGACAAGATCAGAGATTCGACCTAACGAGACACTGTAGAACAGACTCGGTTTATACCACAATACCTACATTTAGAGCTTAGAGTTATACACTCGACCTAACGAGAAACTGTAGAACAGACTCAGTTTATACCACAATACCTACATTTAGAGCTTAGAGTTATACAGTCAAAATCCTGCACATTTAGTTTCCGGACTGTCTCTTTAAGCTGTGTGAGGTACCTTGAGTCAGGCTCATGATTCATGCATAATTGTATGTGTCTGGTGCGATTACCTTTACATTCCCCAGCATGCCTCCTACAAACAGGTAGGCGTTCTGGTCCACGTCCAGCACCGTGTAGCTCTCAGGGGCGTTGGCACTGCGCCAGGTGGGCATGATGCCCGCTTTGGGTCCCTCCAACGCTCGGACTGATATGCTGCCGTTCAGACCCACACTGGCACACACAGCACAAAGAACTAATCAAAGACCAAATCGGCCAATCGGGTTCTGCTTACGGTCCACCTTGTATTACTGCTAGAAGTGCGAGAGTGCTAATCGAGCCTGCATCCGACAGCTGGGAGCCTTTTCTCTCTGCCTATGATCTGATTGGCTGCCCTGAGCTGTGCCTGCTTCCCAAGGCAATCCAGGCTGGAACACTCCTTAACATGACCAGCGCGATTGCTCGGTTGTCTAAACCGCTGTAAGCTGGAAATATGGGAATGTGTTTTGTGACATCACAAAAACGATTCATTCAGAACGGGCTGTTCTCAGAGCTGACTTTCCGTACATGAGCTGCACTTTTGAAATTTACTACATTCAACTCTTCAACTCAGAAAGAGACCAAAAGCATCTCAGGTCAACGATGATGATGATGTGGGCAGCACCATGTACGGAGGGGTGTGTATGTACCGTGAGGCTTCGATCCGGTGCCAGTTTCCATCGTTAATGACAAGGTCGGGGTACTCCACTCGGCCGACCCCTGACCCCACGTCCCACAGGAAGTTGACCTTACCCTTCCTCATCTCAATCGCCAGGAAGTCCACCTGCACACACACACACACACAGGTCAGAGCACACAGAGACAGAGCTCTTGTTCAGGTAACCGTGTGGAAACTGACTGTGGGGAGGAGTTAAACTTCGGTTTAGTTTAATTTACTTGCTATTGAATATGCACAGCAAAAATAATAACAATAGCAACAGAAGCATTCATTCATTCATTCATTCACCCAAATCAAATTACTCCTATGTTCTATTAATATCAGCCATATTAGCCTCACAATTCGCCGCACTACAGTCCCCAGCGGTTACACCACAAATGCACTACACCAGTCATATCACCAAACACGCTAGCAGCGTTTCAGCAGCAGTCCAACCAATATACACCCCTAGCTAACTGGGATTTCAAGACAGATGGGAGCTCGAATCCCTTTTCACTTCCAGTAAGGATCAGTCTGTCTGTGTAGTTTGTGTAGATGATGTGGCCGTAATGAAAGCATGCATAATAATGGAGGAACGAGGGATGAGTAAACAACACATAGAGGAGTGTGGGTCAGTATGGTTGTGGATTAGAGTTTGGGATCTGTCCTGAGTGAGTACATGGAGTTTGGCGGCTGCAAGTTAAAGGAATAGGGTTTGAATGGGGGTGAAAATGGATCGGACTCTATGGGAGGAACGAGGGATGGAGAAAAAAGACAAACAGATGAGTTCAGGTCGGAACAACTTGGGGGGGGTCTGCCCTGAGGTAGTGTATGTGAAACAGTGTCTGTCGGTTGAGCTGAAGTGCAATCGATGGGTGTGTACTCGTCCACCCTATTCTTCCTCAATGAGAAAAATTTTTGGAATTTTGGAAGTTTCTTCCAAAACCATAAGCCAGAATCAAAAAGCTGTATACAAGCACACCATTCCCGATCAGACCGGACATTCTGGAGTTGGTGGCCAAACTGGGAGTAAATGAAAACGTATGAAGAGGGTACAATACGCTGTATGTATCTCTGTAGAGGAACTTACACTTCAGTTCAAACATTTGTATATGACTGTACATCAATAAACGAGTGACGGGTTTTCCAAGTGGCGATAAATGAGTTTTCACCGTCGCTAGGGGCGGTTACTGTGGTTAACCGTCACCAGGCACAGGCCTAGATGGCCTTCAGCCCTGCTGCGCCTCTGAGCTGGAGCTCTCGGGGGAAATCAGCGCGTAACGGCAGATGAAACAGCCTCAGTTTAAACTCTCAGCTAATTGCTGCCGCCGCCTCACTTCAGTGGCCTGATCGCACACCTTCCTCACGGGACGCGGGTACGTGAGCACAACTGTGCGTGTGAGCGGCATGAGTGTGTGTTGCGGCGGAGGAAGAGAGGAGGAGTAATAAGCCTTTATTATTTCTTTTAGCCGCAGGTAATTGCTGTTTATCTCTGGCTTTAAAGTAATAAACATGATGTGCATTTTGCCTAATTAATGCAGTCGTGAGGAGACGCGCTCGCGCTGCGCTGCGTTCGCTTTAGTGCTGGAGCAGTGACGCCAGGCAGAACAGGCCCAGTCCAGAGAACATCCAGACAAAGGATCCCACCTACAGCTCGGCTTCTGGGAGCTGTTCAGAAGGAGGGAATCACAGATAAACCTGGCTGTCCTGATAAACTTCACAACAGGAAGCTCTAAATGAACTACAGGAAGTTGTAAATAAACTACAGGAATCCGTGAATAAACTACAGGAAGCTGTACACTAACTACAGGAAGCTGTACACTAACTACAGGAAGCTGTAGATAAACTATAGGAAGCTCTAAATGAACTACAGGAAGTTGTAAATAAACTACAGGAAGCTGTACACTAACTATAGGAAGCTGTAGATAAACTACAGGAAGCTCTAAATGAACTACAGGAAGTTGTAAATAAACTACAGGAAGCTCTAAATGAACTACAGGAAGCTGTACATAAAGTACACGAAGCAGTAAATAAACTACAGGGAGTTGTAAACAAACAGGAGGCTGGAAGTAAACTACAGGAAAGTTTGCTGTACACAATAGGATGCTGTAAATAAACTACGGAATATTGTAAAACACTACAATAAGTTAGCAATAAACTACAGGAAACTGTAAATAAACTACAGGAAGCCACAGATAAACTGCAGGGTGCAGCAAATAAAGTATAGGATGCTTTAAATACACAATATAAACGTTAAATAAATGATAGGGAGCAATGAATAAACTACAAGAAGCTGTAAATAAACTACAGAGCATTGTAAATGAATTACAATAAGTTGCAAAGAAAATTATGATCTCAGGTGCCAGGCAGTTACTACTCTATATTGCCAAGAGTGACGTCTAATTCTTTATCCATAGGGTGTAATATGATGTCGGCCCACTCTTCACAGCCACAACCGCTTCAACTCTTCTGGGAAGACTTTCCACAGGGTTCAGGAATGTGTTTATGGGAATTTCTGACCATTCTTCCAGAAGCGCATTTGTGAGGTCAGAGACTGATGTTGGATGAGAAGGCCTGGCTCACAGTCTCCGCTCTAATTCATCCCAAAGGTGGTTGAGTTCAGACAGTCGACTGTGGAATATTTAGTAGGGAGGAAATTTCACGACTGGACTTGTTGCACAGGTGGCATCCTATCACTGTACCATCCTGGAATTCACTGAGCTCCTGAGAGCGACCCATTCTCTCACTTATGTCTGTAGGAGGAGTCTGCATGTCTAGGTGCTCGGTTTTATTCACCTGTGGCCATGGACATGATTGGAACACCTGAATTCAATGATTTGGATGGGGGAGTCAACATCCGTTTGGCAATATAGTGTATGTTGTTCCTACAGTCTTACCAGTGGTTGCCATGGTGTTACTAAATGGTTGCTATAGTATCTTTGGAGGCTGCTAGGATTTTGCCAGATGGTGGCAGTAGGATCACATATAGTTGCTAGGCAGTTGCTAAGCATGTTGCTCTTACAGTAGTACCAGTGGTGGCCATGATGTTGCTAGCTGGTTGCTATGGTATCCCAGGTGGTTTCTACTGTACTTCAGTCTAAGTGGCATAAAAGGGGTTGGCAAGTTTTCAGCCACCAGGTTCCTGCATGCCAGGAAAAAATCTGACTTTAAAAGGCTGCATCACGGATACCATACATCCAATCAAAATCCCATCATTCCCGATCAGACCCGATATTCCAGAGTGTAGCATATAAAAATCCAACAGAAAAATCAGATGAAGGAAACAAGAGGAGGAGCAATAAACACAATGACAGCAGTGTGGTCGACTGCCAAGCAATGATAATTAAACCCCTTTAAATGGCCCTAAGCCGCAGGGGTCTGAGCTCTTATTACCCAAGACTCCCTATGACTCACTCTGTTTACACCGCAGTTACTGAACAATGAGCCTCGGGATGGAATAATCTGGGACTGTAAGGTGTTAGCAGAATACACCAACTGAACACTAAACACCACACTGATATCAGCCTCAGCAGCCACTCCGACGGAGCTCAGCACTGAGGAACAGCGTATCGCTCCACTCCGCCTGTATACTCACGTATTGGGCCGAGCCGAGGTAGAAGAGGAGGTTGTCGGCGGCGAGGGTCTTCACGTTCAGGATGATGGTGTTGTAGCGGCCTTTCTTAATGTCCGGCCGGTAGGCGCGGATGCAGTCTCCTCTCGATGACACAGACACTTTGATCTAGGTGGACAAAATGTGAAACGTTTATGCACAGCAAACCTTATAAAGCTCTGGAATGGTCTTAAAGCTGGTCAGAGCCATTTTCCAGTGCGCTCCAAGACCCATTAAAGGGCCCATGACCAACATTTGTCTTTTATTTGTTCTTCTTGAGGTCCCCCTATCTTCCGGCCTCTCTCTTCTAGCTGGCTTTTGCTACTGTGCCTTTAAGACAGATGCACGGTGTATGGCCTCTCCTGTAAAGTTGCCCTTTTGGAGATACTTATTTCACATAGGCTCCTGCAGATGGCGCTGCATGAGGATGATGGGGCTGTAAATCCCTGTGGGGTGTGAGTGACGGGATCCATAGATTGGGAAGAGGTGCTACAGTGCAGGGAATGTCTCGTTCCATGTGTGGAAAATGGCTCCAGAGCAGATGTTAATGATTGGCTAAAAGGAGTGACTGCATTTGGGCGTGCCAAAGACCATAGTGTGAAGGAAGTAGCTGAATCTGCAGGTGTATGGAAGCAGCGTACGGTCATACGGGTCTACCAGCAGTGGCTAAAATCCCAGTCTACAGGGAATTCTCCTCAGAATTGTGCCAGGGAAGGCATCCACCAAATCTGGACCAACTGACCAATTCTTTGATGTAAGAGTGTCTGAACATTGGTGTAGCTACATCCAGAAACTTGCCCAGTCCAGGCCAAATCCAATCCAGCTGTTTAGCCCCGCCCACTTCTATTAAAGAGTGACGATGTTCACACACTACAGCTTTCAGAGTGATGAGGAAGAGTGGCAGTGTAGAGGAGTATGCAGGTGCTCTTCTGCGCTGCAGCGCTGCCGTACTTACGGAATTAGCCTGTTTGCGGGCCTGGTTGATGAGCTCCTTGATCTGGGAGATGTTCTTGCGCAGGTTGTCCTGCAGCTGCTGAATGGGCTTCAGTTTCTGCAGGAGACGGTCGGCCTCATTCTCCAGATCCCTCACTTTAGCGCCCGCTGCGTGGACTGCATGCAAAGATGGAGGACAGTTTAGACCGGTTGAAGCAATGAACGCTCAACATCTGCTACAGCATCGGAAAATAAAGAGGAATAGGAAAATACAGCACAGAGAAGAGCAGGATCGGAGCGGGAAAGGGAAGGGTATGCATGACGGATTATTTAGTGAGGCGGGGAGGTGTTATTGAGGGGACGAGATGACAGAAATATGACTCAGTGTGCATTCACGATTAGCATAATCTTAGCTAAAGCGCACATTAGGCTAACAAGCTTAGCGATGCCTTCATAAAGAGGCTGCTTTAACCCTGCTGGGCGAGAACAAAGAGAGGAGAGAACGGAGACGAGTGGCTCGATTATCTCTCTCTCTCTCTCTCTCGCTCTCTCTCTCTCTCTGCTAGAGAGCTGGAGCGATTGTGCATGCATCTGCCTGGATGAGCGCGCAGCATGCCGAAGCCGAAGGATGCATGAGGGATCTTGAAGTGTGAAGGAATGGGAAGCGTAGGAACACAAACTGGGATACATACTGATCGCTGTCGACGTTCGAAATAAAACGGTGGGGAGAAAAAGAGGATAAAAAACATATATGATCATTGAGGCACTTTTTAAATCACACAGGCTTCAAAGCAGACAGGACAGCGTTCAAGGAAAGTGCTACGTGATGGAAACGTTGTATGCTAATAATGCTAACTCTCCATCATGCAGCCCAACAGAGGTTTTGACCAGAAGATGGCACGGTGACCCGGCTGGACAGGAGCATGCCGTCTTGCTTGCGGGAGGTGATCTGTACTGGTTTTTGATTTTCTTTTTTTCTCTATTAGTTCTATGCATTTTCTTATTTTCCTTTGATCTTTGTGAGGAGTTGCCACACTGCTCAACAAGGGTATAAAACCCTTCAAAGCTTGTATCTGTAGACTGATCTGGACTGCACTCTGGACTGCATGTCTAGACTGCACTCTGGACTGCTCCGGACTGCACCAGGCTGCACTCTGGACTGCTCCGGACTGCATGTCTAGACTGCGCTGGTCTGCACTCTGGACTGCCCTCTGGACTACTCTAGACTGCTCCGGACTGCACCAGACTGCACTCTGCACTGCACTCTGGACTGCATGTCTAGACTGCTCTAGTCTGCACTCTGGATTACCCTCTGGACTGTCCTCTGGACTGCATGTCTAGACTGCTCTAGTCTGCACTCTGGACTACCCTCTGGACTGCTCTCTGGACTGCATGTCTAGACTGCTCTAGTCTGCACTCTGGACTACCCTCTGGACTGCCCTCTGGACTGCATGTCTAGACTGCACTCTGGACTGCACTCTGGACTGCTCCGGACTGCACCAGACTGCACTCTCTGACTGCACTCTGGACTGCATGTCTAGACTGCTCTAGTCTGCACTCTGGACTACCCTCCGGACTGCCCTTTGGACTGCATGTCTAGACTGCTCTAGTCTGCACTCTGGACTGCCCACTGGACAGCATGTCTAGACTGCTCTAGTCTGCACTCTGGACTACCCTCTGGACTGCACTCTGGACTGCTCTAGACTGCACTCTGGACTGCCCTCTGGACTACATGTATACTGCATTATAAGTGCATCCATAATGATCCATAAAGCATTAATAATGTTTTATAATATTTGAAATAAGCCTGTGTAACTGTATATAAACTATCATAACTGTGCACATAAACTGTTACAACACCACAGTATAAGGCTTCATGGCACAAAGTGACATAATGCGTTATAATACATATCTCTAACATAATTGGTGAGACCAGCATCATCAAGCATTTGATGAACAGTGGGTCTTTTTCTG
>JAVGWN010000766.1:0-13580 GCA_034552555.1 Semaprochilodus insignis
ATATAATAATACATCATATAATATAATATAATATAATAATATATAATATAATATAATATAATATATTAATATGTTTAATAAATCATATGACCTCACAAACGTGCAGACTGATAATCAGGAGTTAATACCCCCATAGACAGATCATTATAGGTGATCTTATATAACATACCGTTTGAGCTTATTGTCTTTCGGGATTCCTTAATACTAGAAACAGGTTCTCATGTAGAACCACACCAGAACCCTTCACACACAGCACGAACCTCATACACCAGTAAACACAGCCGGAATCACATTATTATAGTAATAATACACGCTTAGCTGTTCTAGCTAACTGTCCGCCCACACAGCCTGTGGTTCTGTTAGAGAACCTGCCCGGTTCCGCATGAGAACTGGGTCCTTCGGTACTATGATTACGGTACTGTGGCGGTATCAGGTTCTATTAGAAGAACAGGCGCTGAAAAACAACACAGGCTGTTCTTTCTCCCTCCACCCGCTTTCCGACAAGCCCCGCCCCCCGACTGCCTGACCGCGAGCTCCGCCGTGAGCGAGAGCTGTTAGCCAATGGCAGCGCAGGAGGGCCGAGCGCGCGGGCCAATCCCGAGCAAGGAAGGCGGGACGAGTCTGAAAACGGGCGGGCTAAAAAATACGCAGGCTAAGCTAAGCTAACACGGATAACAGGACGGGAACATTACCTTTAATGGATCTTCTGTCAGCCGCGCGAGCTCCTCGAATCCCACAGAAAATTCCTGACGGCGCGAAACTGGACGGTAACTTTACATTACAGTGTTAATAACACCTTTATAACGGCGGAGGAGCGGCGTGGACAGCGCACTCGCAGTTCCCAGAATTCCAGACTCCAATGAAGACGGGGGCTGGTGTGGTGTCTGCGTGTGGGGGGAGCCATGGGCATGACTTCTTCACCATGACGTGAACATTCCCGTCAGTTCCCATGGGATCGTCATAGGGCGCGTGCGCCCCCTGCTGGACGCAGATGGAGGGTGGATCTCCAGTCTGGACACGGCTAACGCGCTGGATTCGGCCGGCTCCTCTGGAAGCTCGGCGCCAGCGCTGCTGTCCTGAGACCTGGTCAGCACCTCAGAGGTTCCGGGGGTAACTCAGGGATGACCATTTCTCCACTGGGAGGTTAATAATCATTATTATCGTTATTAATTATTAATAACGGATATAATCGCCTCCTGAAGCTGGAACTCCTAAAGTGACCGGCGACCATCCACGCTCAGCAGCTACGGATACAACACAACAGCAGAGCTGCGAGAGTTAGGACTGTAGCTGAACTGCAAATCCCATGGTTCGCTGCGGCTCCGCTCCGTCGGGTTGAATGAGAGTGACGTCATAAGCATGGCGGCGTTTGTAGTCCGTTTTTTTGGGGGGGGCAGGCATAGAAACACAAACCCGCAATTCTGACTTTACTGTCGATCACTGTGGAGCATGAATGAATACTGGGGGCGTGGTGGCGGTGCTGGCGGGGGGATTAGTGGGATTAAAAGTGGGATTAAACAGTATAGAACAGCATTCAGGCTCATACAGGCTGCTGTTGGGGTGGTGATGCTAATAAAGGTGGAGCTGCTCCTCTCTTCAGTCTCTTCAGGGAAACTGTCCGGAGTGGAATGTGCAGACTGCAGGGTTGAAGTTGTTCCGGGATCCCGTTCCACCTTAAACCGTGCTGCAGCTACATTGTGGAGCCTGTACAAGCTGCAGCATTTAAGGTGGAACGGAACGTTGGATTAGGAAGCTGGTGAACAGGAAGAACTTCAGCCTGGTTTAAAGATGAACGTCCACCATGTACCGCTGACAGTCGGGTTCCTTGGGAAGGGAATGGAAAGTGCCGACATCCTCTTCCCAGCCTGGAACGCTGGATTTCTCCACATAGTCCACCATGTTGGTTCCGTAGCTCCGTAGTGGTTGTTGTGGTCTGGACGCTCTGGACACTCAAATCTCCGTCTCTCGTAATCCAACAAACAATGTCAAATCCAGTTTGATGGATGTTCTGGGACTCAGGAAGAGCAACGCACCATCTTCTGCATCATGACTTGGATCCAATTTTTGGCATATCCAGATTGTATCCTGATTGATTTTTGATAATCTGGACAGCAAAAAAAATCCACATTTGGAGGAGGTTTGAAATGTGATTCCAGTCTGGACCACAAACAGCGTCTTCTCCATCACTCACAATACAACAAACGACGACACTGTCAAATCCTGAATTACGGAAGTGCTGGGATTCAAGAACTGCACTGAAGATTCCTGCTTATGCCAGAGAATTCTTACTTGTACAGTCCATATGGAAGAGAACAATTTGTAACTGTTTGGAGGGTGAGGTCATGCACCTCATGATGCGTCCTTCCTGTATCCGCATAAGAACCCATGCAGATACGCTGGATGTCTGGACACACAAATCCAATCGGATCACTTGTAAACAACGGTGCAGATCGTCATCTCAAAAGATCCAACTTAAGAGACAAACCGGATTTTCCTGCAGTCTGAACACAACCTCGTGTGCAATGGAGCACATATAGCGAATAAATCACAAATTCCGATCGGAGCGTTCTCATTAAGGTCACGTGGCTGGGAATATGTATTGGATATGTATCCGATGTAAGTTATTGGATTCTGATTTGAAAAGATCAGATTTCCGTGTTCACACTGCTCTGAAAAGACCAGATCTGTTCACATTCAGGATAACACTGCGGCTCTGTGGTAATGTGAACGCAGACAAATAGCGTTCCTGAGGCTGTGATGCTCATGTAGTCCCTTTAAACAGCAACAATATCCCATAATACAACACGGATATGAAGCTCATCTGGGAACTGGAACGTCCCGAACCTGTTCCTAATCCGTATACCTGCAGTAAACAGCCGCCAGGGGGCGCCAGGCGCGCGTCTCTCTCTCTCTGTCTCAGGCGGCTCTGCCCCCCGCGCTCTCCTCCTTCCTGCACGCATCGGTATGTACTGTACGCACGCGCTCTTACCACAACACACAGAGACGCTGCCACGCGCCTGTGAGGATGCCCGCTCTGTGCGCGGTTCGCGTTCTGCTTCTAGCGGCTTCGGTATGCGCGGACCTGCAGCACTCCACATCCGTGGAGCTCCGCGCGCGCGACACGTGGACACTGGAGGCGCGGTGGAACGCCAGCGGTGCGGCTCGGACGTACGAGGTACAGGTGGCCCGCACCAGTCGCTTCCAAGTGGTGTTCCAGGTGAGCGGAGAGGGCGCGCGCGCACCCTGTGCGCAAAAGCTGCGTGCGTCACACCTGTGTAACTATCTCTCTCTCTCTCACCTGTGTGCGTGTGTGTTTACAGGGGAACGTGAGCGCAGCTGCACCGCTCTGCACGTGGGTCTGGACGTCGCCACTTGCACTGCAATGCGCGGATCACTCGGTGCGCGTGAGGCGCGTGTTCAACTCCACAGTGGTCAGCGCGTGGAGCCAGTGGGCCACCAACTACGGTAGGAGAGCATGCGCACACGTTGATTAAACAGAGGTTACATGTTTCTAATAAAGTGGCCAGGTAGTGGAAGCACAAGGTGGGTGTTTCTGATAAAGTGGCCAGGTAGTAGTCAGTAGGTGTTTGTGATAAAATGGCCAGTGAGTGGAAACTGTGTGTTCCAGGTGAGCAGAATGTTTCCTCCACCATAGCCAGACTGTTCCCCAAGGAGGAAGTTCTACAGGAGGGAAGCTCCACCCACTTCTGCTGTATCCCACCAACCGGAGAGCAGGTCACCGAGATCCTCTTCGCACAGAGACCGTATGAAATGATGGCCATCGACCAGACTGTGAGAGCAATCAGAGTGGACTCACTCAACTGCACAACGATGGGGCTGGCCGTGTCCTGCATTACCGTCAACGCGACCAACAACATAACCAGAAAGCATGTTCTAAACTACATTACCTGTGAGTATGAAGGGGGCGTGGTTAGCATGTGGCAGCTGCACAACAGGAACATGTTTGAGGCTGTTTGATGATTTGAGCACACAGTTAGCACCATGCTAATTGATGTCCACAAGCTTCCATTACCTGTTAGCTACATTAGGCTTGTAGCTCCAGAGCTAAAACTGAAGAAGCCCACTGCAGACACCCCTCACGTCTGATCAGCCGTACGTGGGTGACTGAGCCTTTAAAACTGAAACGTGTTATCAGACCTCTCAGAGAGGAAGTCAGTCCAGATGGCTGCGATGTTCTAGCTGCTGAGTCTGATGTGTATCACTGATGTTCACTCTAAAACATGAATTCATATGAAATGATGTTTTTCTTTACATTCCGGTTCATATTGTCTGGTTCTAATTCTGATTTGTTTTGTCAGTTCCTCCAGAGAGGCCGCAGAACCTGAGCTGCTGGACGACGGACCTGCAGCGCATCAAGTGCTCGTGGACAGTTGGCCGGGAGCCAAACCTGATTAGCATTCTGCGTCGCCGCAACTACACGCTGCAGATTCAGTCAGTCTGATTTAATTTTAGCACAGCTTTAACAGCTCAGTGTACAATCTTACTGTTAGAAACTGGCTCTAGATCACACTATACAGTGAAAACTGGCTCTAGATCGGTAGAGTTTAGCTCATTAGAAACTGGCTCTAGATAAGTAGAGCTTGGCTCATTAGAAACTGGCTCTAGATAAGTAGAGCTTGGCTCATTAGAAGCTGGTTCTAGATCAGTATAGTTTAGCTCATTAGAAACTGGCTCTAGATCAGTATAGTTTAGTGCATTAGAAACTGGCTCTAGATAGGTGGAGTTTAGCTCATGAGGAACTGGCTCTAGATCCGTTAATTCTGCCTTGTTAGGAACTGGCTCTAGCTCACTTAATTCTGCCTCAGTAGGAACTGGCTCTAGATAGGTAATTCTGCCTCATTAGAAACTGGCTCTAGATAGGTGGAGTTTAGCTCATTAGGAATTGGGTCTAGATAGTTAATTCTGCCTCATTAGGAACTGGCTCTAGTGGTTGGTGGTTTGGTGACGATTCTGGTTCTGCTGTAGAGACTCAGATGAAGCTGAAGTCCAGTGTGGTGAGGACGCCTGTGTGTTTGCTGCTCTGCCAGACCGCAGCCTCTACAACATCACCGTGGTGGTGAGGAACCGCCTGGGGGAGGAGAACCAGAGCCACGCCTTCAACATCTCACGCAAGGGTACCGTTACTGTTCCTACTAGATCAGCAGCTCAGTGGACAGTCATCTGATTAGAGATGGTTTAGAACTTCTGTTGTAGTTCTGGATTGTTCTGGAGTTTTCCGGATGTTTTGTAATGTATGTATTCGGCAGTGTTTCCGGTTCCTGAGTCTGTGTTCATATCTGCGGGGGTAACGGATGCCAACGAGTCCTGGGTTTTAAGAGGGAATTTTTCCGGCCTGCATTTTATCTGCCAAATCATTCTGGAGCTGTCAGGAAACACAACCGTGAGCTAATTCCTCACTCAGCTCTGCTTCATAAGCGTCCTCTCCGTCCAGGAGACTGAACACGGCTAACATTAATCGGTTAACTGAAACTAGCTAGCTAACTGCAAATAAAAAAGCACTAACTAACTCTGACTTCGCTCATCAAATATACTGTACGTTTGCTAATTCTGCTAACTCTGCTGAATTTAGCTAACAGTAATTAACTCCGGTAACTGATGGTAGCTAGTGCTAGCTAACACTGCTAAGTGAAAAGGTACCACTAGTTAACTGTTGCCTAAAACAGCCAACGCTAGCTCCCTCTGCTGACTGAAAGTTGCAACAGCAAAACAAACTAAAGTCATTTAATGAGTGAAAGCTCAAACGCAGTGAAGTCTTCGTTAAAACTATTCAGGTCTGATTTTGATCTTTGTTGTTACAGCATCGGCACCTACAGGAGCTGCAGTTTGTCGTCTCTAACCCTGAACACCGCTTCAGTGTGAGCATGCAGTCGCTGCAGCCGAGCTCCGAGTACTCCACCAGGGGGCGCTGTGCACTGCAGGGGAACGACTGGGGGCCGTGGACTCCCGCCAGCACCTTCCGCACGGGTCAGAACACATTAGCCTCTTTCTGCAGTGCCCCCTAGTGGCCAGCAGAGTGTACACCAACTCTGTGCTGAGCTGAACACCATAAACACACAGCACTTAAACACAGTCACAACACTCAGAACCACTGAGCTGCTCGCTCCTCTACCAACACCCTCTCACCTGTAGCTGATCACCTCCATAAGCAGCGTGTGTTCTCTGTCGTCCTCAGAGCCGCTGGTGACGGTGGACATCTGGACCAGCATCAGGCACCAGGCTCACAATCGCAGCCTCACCGTCCTGTGGAAAACTGTAGGTGTCTAAATCTAGAAGATCTAGATTCTGGTCTGGATTTTACTCTGGAATTACTCTAATCTAGAACACTGAGATTAGGATTAAGGTACTGTTGAAGGCTCCGGGGTAATGTTTAGGTCATGCATGTCCTCCTCAGTTCATAAGTGAACCATTGGCTGTCAGGGTGTTCGAGGTGTGCGTGGAGCAGCACTCGGCTCACAGCAGAGCGTGTGTGAATGTGACGGAGCCGCAGGTGAATTTCACGGTGGGGTTCGGAGAGTGTACCGTGTCTGTGGGACCGGTCATCAGAGGGCCACCCGTATGGTCATGTGTCAGCGTTCCGGCTCTGTATTCAGGTGACCACTACACACCCCTTCCTGTTCCCCCTGCTAACAGACCCTTTTCAGTGCGCCCATGGCAAGGTGACGGGAAGGTTCGGGGGTTGGACGAGACATGATAGTGTGTGGTACAGATCCCATGAAGCCAGATGTCAACAAGGCACGGTGCAGTTCCGTACTGGTGTGGGGTGTGTTCTCACGCCATGAGGGTCCACTGGTCTGGCCAAACACATCATTGACCGGTGCTCACTAGCTGGCACTGCTTGGTGGCCGTTTGCAGCCCTTCTTGGACTTCATGTACTCCCACAAATGGGGTGATCCAGCAGGGTGCCATCGAGCCCAAGTTGTCCAGAACTGGTTTGAGGAGCATTCTGGAGAGTTCTGATGAGAGGTGTGGCCGGCGCGGCATGTTCACCCAACATGAACCCAATCGAGGTATTCCACCGTCATGCCTCGTTCAGACTCCCGTCTCCTTGCCATGGGCACGCTGGCCAGCGTTCAACCTCACTCACAAGATACACCACACAGCTTCTACAGGTGTGGGCGTTCCCAAGCCGCCCCCTGAGGGAACACCCCTCCATAATCAATCTACATACTGACATCACACGCCATTTGTCAGTGTATCTAGAACCGTCTGCATGTTTAAAGGGTTCTTTGCATAATGAAATTGTTCTTCAGACTGACAGAGAATGTGCTGCATATGGTTCCACGTAGTTGTTTCTTTCTAGAAGCAATATGGGTTCTGCTACTGCCGCAGTGTCAGGCTTGTAACATTGAGTAGAAGTAGAACCCTTAGTGGGGCCATATGTAACGCGTTCTCTAGTAATCTAAAGAACCACTTTACCAGGCAAAGAACCCTTTAAGCACGCAACTGCTTCCACGTAGCGCTCACGCTTGTGAACAGAACCACTGCCTTAGAACCCTTGAAGAACATCTGTTTTACGGATGTAGTTAGTTTAACATTATGTAGATGATCCAGAGGGCTGTGTGGACCAGCTGCGGGGTGACGGTGTTGACTGTTCTGATGCTTTTCCACAGTTAGCGTTAGCATTAGCGATATTACTGCTCCAGTAACTGAACACAGCCACATTAATTAGCTTCTATAGGAAAACATTTGCAACACCCAACACACCCAACGCAGACGTGGAGAAATACGACCACAGTATGACCACACAGCAGTGAGGTGGAACTGACCACGTCCTCTCCTGCACTGCGTTAGCACCTCAACTCACCACCACGCTCAGGCAGATGAATATCAGAGAGGAGCGAGTCGACCTCAGCTTCCTCTACGTCCACTCCTAATTCCTGTGTGATCTCTGTGACTGTGTTATTAGAGAACATGCTGAAGGAGAAGAGGATCATGGGTAATTCGAAGGGTTTCGAGCTCTCCTGGTCCACACTCTCCTCCGCCACCTGTGGCTACGCTGTGGAGTGGTGCATGACAGGTAATACTGTGCCATGCGATCTGTGGTGGAGGAAGGTCCCCGTCAATCAGACGTCATTACTCCTCAGAGAAGGTAAAACCATCAGTTCACCATGGAAACAGTCTAAAACATGGTCCATATGTCTCAGATCAAGTTAAAGATGTACATAAGACGACATTATAGTATACACACATCATCAGGAGAATAACTGCTCCCAGAAGGAGGTGTGGGACTGCAGGTGTGTTGGGAAGGAAGATAAAGGTTACCAGGATCAATAACTGATGATCAATTTAGACTGATATGATCAATATTTATTGAGCTACACATACAGAAGTCTGTCTCTCAGTATGACGTCGGGCCGCCGTGTTTGCTAACCCAACACGCCAGACGTCTCGGCATGGAGCTGTAGAGGTTCCTAATGGTGTCCTGTGATAATCCATCCCATGCAGCTTGAATATCCTCACACAGTTCCTGCAGATGGTGCGGTAGGGGTGGAGGTGGAGGGACACCAGGCCTTCCACGCTTCCACCTCCCAGATAGCAGCACACATCGGCCTACTGGCTTAATAAGGGTGGCACTCCGCTGAGCGTAGGCCACTGCAGGTCCACCCAGATTAGCCCTTCCCAACTGCAGCAGTTATTGTACCAAGTGGCAGATTTAAAACGGCCCGGAAACCCTGAACAAACCGCCAGTGGACCCCAACAGTGGACCCCACCAGTGGCCTCGTGCAGTCCTAGTGCAGCCTTCGTGTTTAGAAACGTTCTGAAGGTCCTGAATGGAGCGTGTTTGTTGTCTTGTTGCAGCAGAGGGCTTCAGGAAGGGCTGCAGATACACCTTCAGAATCTTCAGCTGTCAGGCGGAAGGTCACCGAGTTCACGAGAAGCACATCGGCTATCTGGAAGAACAGAGTGAGCTCGCTCGCCGGCTCCTTTTCCTGTGTGGTAGCATTGCTCAACACACATGAGCCTAAGGGGTGGGGTGTCTCAATAGCTCTCATATTACACACAGCTGACATTTAACATACACCGGTCAGGCAGGACACAGTGAGGCAGGACACATTCAGGCAGGACACAGTGAGGCAGGACATATTCAGGCAGGACACAGTGAGGCAGGACATATTCAGGCAGGACACAGTGAGGCAGCACACATTCAGGCAGGACACAGTGAGGCAGGACACAGGACACAGGCAGCACACATTCAGGCAGGACACAGTGAGGCAGGACACAGGCAGGCAGGAGATACAGGCAGCACACAGTCAGGCAGGACACAGTCAGGCAGGACACAGGCAGGCAGGACACAGGCAGGCNAGTCAGGCAGGACACAGTCAGGCAGGACACAGGCAGGCAGGACACAGGCAGGCAGCACACAGGCAGGCAGCACACAGGCAGGCAGCACACAGGCAGGCAGCACACAGGAAGGCAGGACACAGGCAGTCAGTAATTAAAACACCCCCAGACCATCACATAGGGGACAAAGTAAAGCAAAGAAGCTTAGAACACAGTGGACCTTCACAGAGACACAGAACCGTGAATATCGGGTCGAGCTCAGTGTTTTCAGTGCTTCTCCAGGTGAGGCTGCATGTGGTTTAGGGCAGTCTGTCTTGTTTGCTGAGCTGTATTCTGTTGGTTGCTGGAAGTTCACTTCGGGTCTGAATCTGACGTAGTCCTACAGTCACTCTGTTCCTCAGAACCTGACCAATTGGGCTCCAGGTCAAATATGATCTTACTGAAGTTACGGGTCAGTTCCTGTTTCTGGGTGTGCTAGAGTAGAGGATTAGTGATGTTTAGCTGCACTGTGAAGTCAGTCGTTACTCAGCAGCGGAATATGAGTGTAGGTGTTGAAGTGTATCTGTGGTGTCTCTGTATACAGGGCCGCTGACCGCCCCTAAGCTGCTCCATCCTATGACCATCAGCTGGTCTACATCAATACTGCACTGGAAGTTTAACGAGGAGGACCCGTCCCATCCCGGATTCATCACAGGATACAGACTGATCATACAAGACCACGCAGACTGCACCAACAGTAGAGATCCTACAGTAACGAGGAGCTACAATAACGGTCAGCGTCTTTAATACAGACTGGATCTACTGTAACGGTCACTGTCTCTAATAATAGACTGGACCTACTGTAACGGTCACTGTCTCTAATAATAGACTGGACCTACAGTAATGGTCACTGTCTCTAATACGGACTGGACCTACTGTAACGGTCACTGTCTCTAATAATAGATTGGACCTACTGTAACGGTCACTGTCTCTAATAATAGACTGGACCTACAGTAATGGTCACTGTCTCTAATACGGACTGGACCTACTGTAACGGTCACTGTCTCTAATAATAGACTGGACCTACTGTAACGGTCACTGTCTCTAATAATAGACTGGACCTACAGTAATGGTCACTGTCTCTAATACAGACTGAACCTACAGTAACGGTCAGTATCTTTAATACAGACTGGATCTACAGTAACTGTCACTGTCTCTAATACAGACTGGACCTACTGTAACTGTCACTGTCACTGTCTTTAATACAGACTGGACCTACAGTAACTGTCACTGTCTCTAATAATAGACTGGACCTACTGTAACTGTCACTGTCACTGTCTTTAATACAGACTGGACCTACAGTAACGGTCACTGTCTCTAATAATAGACTGGACCTACAGTAACCGTCACTGTCTGTAATAATAGACTGGACCTACAGTAACCGTCACTGTCTGTAATAATAGACTGGACCTACTGTAACGGTCACTGTCTCTAATACAGACTGGACCTACTGTAACGGTCACTGTCTCTAATACAGACTGGACCTACTGTAACCGTCACTGTCTGTAATAATAGACTGGACCTACTGTAACGGTCTGTATCTGTTTCTTATGTGCAGTATTTCTTAACATCTCTGTGGACGACCCTCACTTTAAGTTGGTGCCGGTGGAGGGTCTGCAGCCGAGTCAGTCCTACACCGTCTGTCTGGCTGCCTGTACGCGAGTAGGCTGTGGACCTGAGTCCGTCCAGATCATCACAACCACACAGAACCGTGAGTGTAACCATACAAGGCACACATGGAGAAGCAAAGGCATAACATAGCCTGTTCGGTCCACCTTAATATTATCATTTAAGGTGGAACAGAAAATGTATAGAGTATAAACAGAGATGAGACAATTGAGCACCATGCAGACTGGTGGGGTACACGGTTCTGTTACTCCTTAGCCACATTAGCCTCGTAGTAACACTAAAGCACGGCTCTACATTGGCTGAACTGTCGCGTTAATGCCGTTCAGTTCCACTGAAGTGTTGAGGACCTACATCAGGTCACTCTCAGCTGATCAGAGACCATGTAAATCTAAAGGTGGAAATTCTATGTTATGTTTGTCACCTGCAGTTTACCTGTTGCTGGCAAAGGTTGTGACCCCTCTGCTCATGCTGATTGGCTGTTGCCTGTGCCTGTGGCCCTGCAGAGAAACGTGAGTGTTTCAGCTCAGTGTGTATGTAGTACACCTGCCGCGTTCTGTACCTGCGCTCAGTGTTCTTACTGCATGCTGTATGGATGAAGCCGAACTCTTTTCATCTCCAGGCTGAAAGGAATCACTGTGGACATTTTCGGCTTCCCATCCGCTCAGAGTAGGAAGGTGTTGGAGCTGAACGACAGTCTGTTTGAGGTAAGATCCTGAACAGCAGTGAGCGGCGAGTGACTGTTCTTACAGTCTGTTCTGTAGTCAGTAATGTACAAGTGTACCAAACACATTACTACACACAAACTCACACTGCCTCACCTAGCTAACATTAGCTAATACTACATATAGTACTTTGGACAGCTTATAGTACCTAATTCTGCAGCTAATACTAGTAAACTATGCTAATAGAAAATAACTAATCTTAGCCAGCACTGCTAACTGAAAACAGCCCATAGTTAACTCTGCTAACTATAACTAGCATCAGCTAACAGTTGTAGTTAAAATAGCTAATACTGCCTAACTCATCTTAGCTAACACTGCTAACTGGAAACAGCCCATACCTAACACTGCTAGCTGAAACTAGCTAATGTTGTGTAGCTATGCTAACTGAAAATAGCTAAAAGTAGCTAATTCTATTAACTGTAGATTTCTAGCCAACTAACTTGGCTAACAGCCAGCTGAAAGAGCTAATACCAGTTAACTCAAGCTAACTTAAAACAACTAAGACTAGCTTACTATGCTAACTGAAAGTAACTAATATGGCCTAACTGCAAATAACTCTGCTAACTGCCGCACTGCTGAGTGAACGGCTAGACGACTTCTCCCTCCTCATGTACAGAGTGAACGCCGGCCCCGCCCCTACTGAGTTTAACACCACTACAGAACACGAACACCCCAAACGGGCATCGTCCACATGGAACAGACGTTTGAATTTGGTCTCCCAGGCCTGACTGAAGTGCGTCTGTCTGTTTTAATGGTTACCTGTACCTGTTCCGATCCTCTCAGGTGAGTGAGATGTTGCGGGTGCTGCAGGTGGAGGACTGTAAGTGGAGTAGTCTGGACGCTGCTGTGGATGCGAGTAGCACCGTCGAGGAGAAGTCATGGCTGGTCTTTGCCGAGGATGACCGTAAACCTGCTGAACCTTCATTCTGTGATCCCATCGGCACGGAGGAGCTGGCGTGGGGCGAGCTGGCCGAGATGATGAGCGTGACCAACTTCACCTACCTGTCCTTGCTCTCGCCCCAACCCGCACTGGAGCCCAGCGGGAGCCAGAGCGCCGACTACGTCACCTCCATAGACACCGGTGACTATGTTACTTCCATCAACAGCAGCGACTATGTCACCTCCTCTGACACCAGCGACTATGTCACCTCCTTTGATACCAGCGATTACGTCACCTCCTTTGACCCCAGCGACTACGTCACCTCCTTTGACCCCAGCGACTACGTCACCTCCTTTGACCCCATCGACTACGTCACCTCCTTTGACCCCAGCGACTACGTCACCTCTGTAACCACTGTAAAGATGTGACCCTGATCAGTTTAGTATCTGCGTACGTACTCAAACGCTCTCTAAAGCCGCTGTACAGCCTATATACTGTTACTATATTAATTCATACCGCGCAGAGCTTTCATTAAAGATTCACCTGCAGAGATCAGCAGATACTTTACTCGGCTTACTTACATATCATGTTACAGTCTGTCAGAACGAGCGCGTGGGTCATATCGCCCCCTGCACTTCCTGTGGTGTATTACAGTCTGTCAGAATGACCGTGTGGGTCGTATCGCCCCCTACGCTTCCTGTAGTGTACTGCCGTGTGTGTAGCGGTGGTGTTGGTAGTTTGGGTCGTCTGTAGAGTGTGAGGTGATGTGAGGTATGAGGAGTGTGTGCAGAGGGGAAAACGGCGATTGTGAAATGATCATGATCTGGTAACTCTCTCTCCTCCTATCAGCCGCTGCAGCCTTCATATCTCATCTCCTCTCACTTCCACCTGACACACGCTCCTCAGTGACTAAGCGTTTCCACGGAAACACGAGAGCTAATCGCTGATAGGAAGTCACTCAGTAAACAGACAAACCCTGAACACACGTACACACACACACACACACA
>JAVGWN010000767.1:0-13580 GCA_034552555.1 Semaprochilodus insignis
CTAAATACAATATCTGATCTGGAATTTGGGAGACGTGTTTCCAGTAGGGTATAGAATCAAACAGAACTGCTCATTTTGGTCCAACACAAACCCAGAAACTGTACAACTAGAGGAACTGATCATTTTGAGGTGGTCTCTTACATTTTTCCAGAGCTGTACATTAAGACGCCATCTCCAGCAGAGGGGAGGTCACGACTGATAAACCATAAGACCTTTAGCCATGGACCACGTGGGGTCGAACTGGAGTAGCTCACCTGTTGTCTTCGTTCTCGATGATCCTCTTGTACCTCTCCAGCTCGTTCTCCAGGGAGGTCTGGTATATGGCCAGCTGTCGGCACTCATTGGTGTACTTCTCCAGCGAGCGCTCGGCCTCTTCGATCTCTTTCCTGAGCGACTCGATCTGCTCGTTGTACAGCTGGATCTCATCGTCGTAGCTCTCCTGGGTGCTCTTGATGGTTAGCTCCAACACTGAGGTCTGGGAGAAGTGACAGAGACAGTTTAGTGGCGGAGAGAAAAATGGACATATGTGGACAGGTATATTATATTAACTCACATACTATTTCTCAACCCTGCTGAGAGGAAATACAGCCAGTTACCTTTATTAGGTATCATTAGTATTGTGGATCTGCACAAACATTTGGACGCCCATTGTCAAATGACTTGTTTTGTTAAAGTCAAAATAAGTTATGCAACCTCTGGACTAGCTGCAAACCACTTTAACTGGTATGCAGCATGTGCTACAGCATACGTCAACAGCACGTGTGCAGCATGCTGGTAGACATGACTTACAGACAGGAGCAACAACATGGAGCAAGCCAGAGACTCAGCTGTATGGAGGTATGTAGTTTTACAGCCTCAGTAATGAAATGTTTTAGTCAGTCTTAATCCCTTAAGTCTCTCCTACGTGGTATAGTATATGGTTTATTAATTCAACAATAGTATCAGAGCGGCATCGGGCATCGACCGATACACATACATTCTGATACATCAGTATCAGAACTGAAAAAGTTGGATCAGTGCATCCCTAATTAAAACTTTAGCATACGATTACACATATACACATATTCCAATTCCAATCTGCCTATTCAGTCTACAGCAGTTTGGCCCCGCCCACTCACATCCAAGTTACAGGGACTGTTTCAGCTCCAGACTGCTTTTAATATGAGGAAGACATCCAAACAACATATGGGTCATTTACATATATCGGCACAGTAACAAAAACTGCCTGCTTTTATTATTATAATGAATTTTGAGATAATTCGTGTTTTTAAAGCGGGTCACGTGCTGTATTTGGACTGCTTCTGCTATACAAATCTACCCAAACGATCTCGAGGGGAAAGGAATAACATACACTGTAAGATATGGCTCCATAAAATGTACATATACATGGCCTGTATTAATGCTAGTCCTGTATCTCTGTATATTAGGAAATTGTTTTTGGATGGCTTTTATTGGCTAAAAAGCTGAATTTCCATGACCTATAATGAACAAGAGAACAGGATGCCTTTGAGCTGAGAAGACAAAACCAGCCACAGTCTTATAAACCCATCAATCTGAAAGCTTTTCATGGCTTAAACATATTGCATGATTATTATTGAAATGTAGATTTTCCTGGCATGTTTGTCTTTGTTAGCTGGTACAGGAAGACAGCATATCCTGACTGAAGTGACTGTCAGTTGTTGACAAGCAGGTGGTTGATAAATGGATGTGGAAAAATCTAGTAACCAAAACAACCCCTCACACAATACGGGAACGGAAAAATGTAATATAATAAATGATAAACGGCTACCAAAAATGGAAAGCTGCTACAAACAAACATTCCCTGATATTGTATAATTAACCCTGATATTCCATGACTTGGCCCAAAAACTATTTTTTAAAATTCCATAATATTCCTGAAATTCCATGTTCCACGGCAAATAAATCTAAAGCATTTTAAGATTAAGTTTGTTCATGAATGAATTGGATGCACTCACTGAGTTCTCCCTCATGATGTTCTCTACACCGGTTCTGCTGATCTCTCTCAATGGAAAAGCCTTTGAGGCACCTCACAGTGACAGCGCATGGACATCATCATCTTCACCTACATCCCTTCACAACCCCGCCCCCTCACCTTCTCCCGTCTCCATGGTGACTTACCTCTGTATGCAGCCTCTGTTTCTGGGCCTGCAGCTGGCAGAGGGCGCTCTTGTACTCCTCTAGCTGGCTCTGCAGGGCAGGAACTCGCCTCTGAGCTATCAGCCTCTCCTGCTCCTGCGGGAAGGAGACACAGAGATAATCCTAATCTGTAATTTAACTAGACTATCATAGCCTGTGTGTTATTATACAGCCTGCGGTGGTGGTACTGGGGGCGCAGGAAGCCAGTTTTTTTTTTAATTAGAATTTTGGAATTTAGAACCATTTTTTAGATTTACAGTTTAAGAATTTAGAATGTTTTTAGAACCAAAAATGTAGAACCAACTTTTTAGAATAAGAATTTTAAAATTTAAACCCATTTTTAGAACCACCAATTTAGAACCATTTTTAGAACCACCAATTTAGAATTATTCTTAGAACCACCAATGTAGTACCATAGTTTTAGAATTAGAATTAGAACTTAGAACCATTTTTTAGAATTAGAATTTTTGAATTCAAACCCATTTTTAGAACCACCAATTTATAACCATTTTTTAGAATTTAGAGACATTTTTAATATAATTTAGAACTACCAAATAAGATTTTTTTTTTAATTAGAATTTAGAACCATTTACCATTCATATTTGCACCCAGAGGAATTTGCCCTCCCCATTAACCCATCTATGCTGTCACACCCACACACACACACATACACATGCTTGCGCACACTTGCCCAGAGCAGTGGGCAGCTCTATTCATGGCATCCAGGAAGCAGTTGGGGGTTAGATGTGTTGCTCAAGGGCACTTCAGTCATGTGATTTCAGTTCAGGGAATTGAACCGGCGATCTTCCGGTCACAAGACTGGTTCCCTCCAGCCCACGACTGCTCTACTGTTTAACCACAACCTTTATTAAACTACAGACATTTAACCAGAATAATCTCCAATATGACCAATATTAATGTTGCTGCGTCAATTATGAATGCAATTATCAGTATTTATGTTGACCATACCGATTGGTCAGGGTGAAATGCTAGCTGTCTTTTTCCATTGATCTTGGAACTGATGGAATTCATCACCATTTAACATGGATCGATTACTGAAAACTAACTCCGAAAACCAAACGTCACAGAAACGAAGACAACAGGCTTCACATGATTAACATACATGGAAGTGAGCCAGACTGCAACCATCCTCTCTTTAGCCTGGCAGCCAGCACTCGGTAGCTGCCAAATAACATCAGTGGTGTAAGCCAGAAATAAACACTACAGGGATTGGTTAAACCTTCTCCCGGGGCACGGAAACTGCACTCGTTTCTGTGGACCACAAGCCGGAAAAGGTCAGGAACCCCGGATACAGACTACATCAGCGGTTACCACGGGACCTAATTCATCCACTTGAAGACTGTAAGGGGCTTGTTAATCAGCCCATTAGTAGGATCAGGTGGGGTAGAGCAGAGAACACTCTAAAACATGCAAGGCGGGGTTCTCGAGCATCAGGGTTAAGAACCACTACAGTGTAATAATACATGCAAGCCTAATTAACCTCTTTACAGTCATCATCATAACAAATGAGATACTGAGGATAATATGAGACAGTATGGGCACTGGTGTACTATACAGCCATACAGTAGTACACCAATATCTCACGTTATAGCACAAACCTCGAGTGTATTATTGTGATTATTCCCGAGTTCAGTTATCGCTGTGAATTGCTAGATTTTAAGATAAAGAGGACAGAAAAGACGGTTTGTTTATCATCATTCCACACGGTAAAATATACTCATCATCAAAAGAAAAGCTGCACAAAGAGTTGCACCCAGAATTAATCAATTGTGAGACATGCCCATGATTCAAGTTTCAGACTCAGCCGCACATGTGATGTAAGCAAGCACGGGCCTTTTCGCTGTACCTGACTGACCCAATATCCACGATTGCAGACGTTCACCGAGCAGTGATGCCCTCCATGAGTCATCCTGTTAGTGCAGAACCACTGGCAGACGGCTGCACGACGCAGGACTACATGCACACAGACCGGTACGACGACTGCCCTTAACACCACGTCAATGTCACCAAAGACAGCAATGGTGTCGTGCCAGACTGTCATGGAGTGACTCAGAATGGCAGCGGTTACTTCAGTGACGAGTCCTGCTTTTGTCTTGGTGGAGACAACCAGCGAATCCATGTGTGGAGGCCCTGTGGTCAGCACCAAGATGAACGGTTTGTTGTCACACATCCAGAAGGCCTGGTGTCACTCCACCTCCAACCCTACCGCACCATCTGCAGGAACTGTGTGAGGATATTCAAGCTGCATGGGATGGATTATCACAGGACACCATTAGGAACCTCTACAGCTCCATGCCTTGCCTTAGCAAACATGGCGGCCCGACACCATACTGAGAGACACTACTTCTGTATGTGTAGCTCAATAAATATTGACCATATCAGTCTAAATGTATCATCATTTATTGTTCCTGGTGACCTTTATCTTCCTTCCCAACAGACCTGCAATCCCACACCTCCTTCTGGGTGCAGCTGTTCTTTTGACGATGAGTGTATGACAGCGGTATATGGTATTACTGGGTGTGTTGAGGAACTTGTGCCATCTCATTCTGTCTTATCTCATAATCAAAAACATGTATCTAGATGTTAAACAGTGCTGCTAACTAGCAGAGTGAAGCTGGTTAGCGTTAGCTTAGCTAGCACGACAGCTGTGCTCAATATAGGACATGTTGGGTTCTGGCTAATTAAAGCACGGACGGATAGATAATCGGTAGATAATAACGGTTTAGATAAAAACGGTTGGAATCTGAGGAAGAGAAGTCGAGCAGCTGGTGCTGAGGAGACAGAAAGGAGAAATGAAAACCTGTTTCGCTGTGTCTTTAGCCTGAAAGGCTAACTTAAAGGGGAACTCCACCAATGCTGCATAATTAAATGGTTTGCATGTCAACAAAGTCATTCAGAGTGGGTTTGGTGTGAAATGCTCCGTTCTAGAGAAACCTAATGAGACCGATTTGTTCACAGTGATGCCGATAGGAACCAGACGTTTGAAGCGTTTAACACTCTGACAGTTCCTTCACAGAAAAATGTCTGAGAGATTGTTTTATGTCATTCATTTATTTAAGCTTTTCATGGTGGAGGGATACATGAATGGGGTTCTAAGGTAAAATAGTCCTGAAAAAAACCTTGTTGTTTTCAGATTTCCCACTACTTTTTATTATCACTGATAACTGTGCATCTCAGTTGTGTACTTCATACTGACACTACACAGTATATGCTATGTACTAATCTTCAGGTACTGATATGCTTCCATAGGTAACCTCAATCCACCTTTTCATCTCATGATGAAAACCAACTCGGTTATGACCCTTGGATGAGGTAATGTTGTGCCATTCGAGCTCCTACTATGTAACATTGTTCATTTTGTTTTTTGTTGTTGTTAATTTACCTAACTAGTTAGCTAGCCAAGTAGCTGACCGGAAGTTCTAACACAAAGGCTGAAGAAACGAACTCTTGAAAGTGGGTGTGGCGAAATAAGGTGAATACCAGAAACCCTGACTGGAGTAGAACATCATCCAGGGATCTTCAGTGCACTACAGATCTTCAGTTTGGTCGCATACTGCATACTACATACTACTTTTAGGCAGATTTAGTACACAAGTAGTATGTAGTATGCCAATGGCATTTTGAATACAGCCAATATTAGCATACTACATCGTTTCTCACTAACAGGAAGTGATGAAGCTCACGCCACACCAAGCTGGACTCTGATGGGCTGCTTCATACAAATAAACTCATTATTTACTACAATATTTATTTATACAGACTGTTTGGACAGATTTGGGTTGATCTCACAATTACACATAATTTCTGGTCCTGCCACCACCGCAGCCACCGTCGCATCACTATTCGCCATTTTTTCAGACATAACAACCTCCACCCTTTCCGTTTCCCATTGCATTGTGGGACAATAGGGCCCATCATTACTGTGTTCAACAATTGACTAGTTCTAAATGTGCTTTGTGGATTCCTGAGCATACTCAAGTTTGACATTCCTAACTGTACTATATATAGTACATACTCAAACACTAGTTAGTATTAAGTACTCAATTGGGATGCACCCTCAGAAGACACGTGTAGGTTCACTAGTGGTTTTTATAGTACATAAAATGGCTATATTTGCAGGGTAGACATCTGGACTCCTGGTTCCCAGCACCACCACTGTAAATCAGCAGTCGGTAGGCTTCTCTACAAATGGACCACTTCACAACAAACCACTCTAAATGACATCTCAACCCCTCAATTATAGAGACATATTGAATAATTGGTGGACTTCCCCCTTAACATTAGCCTAGCTAGCAGGCTACAGATTCCCACACCTCCAGTCAGTGACCCCTCTAAAATATAAATGGGCGGAATGTGTTCATTTGGCAGTTCTGGCATGCCGGCATGTTAAAACCCTGTGGTATACCTTATTACTGCTACACCGCCTAGCCCTACTTCAGTTACCACATCTGCTGGACATGAATGGGTTAATAGGTCAACACTTAGCTTACTGGAGTGAACTGAGAGACTAACACCAGTCCCATTGTACCAGTATTTCCTATAATAAAATCTCGTCATCACAACATTAAATCACAGAGCTCTCTCTCTCTCTCTCTCTCTCTCTCTCACACTGCATCTCTCTCTCCCCTCATCTGAAGAACAAAGCTCCGGAGGTCATGTACACCGGGCACTTAACAGAAGCAGTGCGGCTGCTCTTTCGGCACTAGATCAAAGTGGGCGAGGAGCGTCAGCGCCAACCGGGTCTAATCACAGAAGGCACATGGAGCACAGCACAGCTGAAGTTTGCTGCCGCCTGTGTGACTGTCTCCTCTGTGCCCTGCTGACGCTGCCTGACAGTGACACACTGGGCACTCTTTTCCCCCTAAGGAGGCACTCTATGCACCACAAGGTCAGCCTACCTCTGAGATGCCCACTGACATGTTAGGCATCAGAACAGCCGTCTGGTTGATCTGATGGAGGATGTTTACGTAGGTCTGGATCTCGGCAAGGTTCTGCAGAGGACAGAAAGGCAGAGATTAGAAGATTTCATAGTATGAGAAATCAAATCATGTTTATGGTCTTATGACATGTACACAGATGTGAAGATAGGTAGATAGATAGATAGATTACTTTATTAATCCCAGAGGGAAAGTCACGTAAGGTGAGTGAAATTTGCCATATATATATATATATATATATATATATATATATACACACACACACACACACACATACATACATATAGTTATATATACAGTTTAGATTAACATATGTAATATGAATGTATGAAATACAAGATATGGTATATACAGATGTACACATTTCCATATATGCAGTTTGGTGAGTTTCAGGGGAACACTGATACATATATATTTCAGATTACACAAGATATGAATAGAGTCTAATGTAGACACACCCAACTAAATGGATGTTAACGTTAATACCTCCATTGCAGGTTAAGAAAGCTGTTTTATCCTTCTGTAAAATTCCATTTTGGAGGTGTTTTAAGGTGGACTGTACAGTTATAGTGTTTAGAATTAAACTACTGAAAGCCTTCTATGAGAACCCGTGTCTAAACTTTTGACTGGACGCTGGATGGGAACAGGTCTATCCTGAATGGGCTCTCGTTCACACTGTGTGATGTGAAGTTGTTAGCTGTGTGGTTCTTCCTGAAGGGTTAATAGACTGACAGTACAGCATGATCACCACCTAAAAGTGATTTCCATGCATTTCTGTAGAATTGAATAGCTAAGATAACACAGTCATTCGAGATCTGAGAGTCATTAGACTCTTAACATCAACACAAAATTACCTTTCGCTAAACATGCTTCCTTTGAAGGCCTTTAGCAAGTGCTGTCGCGCAGTACGACTCGCCTGGCTGTCTATTCACTGACTGTATTCTAGTTTGAATAAGCAGGCTAGACTACCCTTGAGCCGAGATTCTACCAGAAACAAGAACCAGCCCTGAAACCTCGAAAGAAAGATGCGCTGAGCAGAAAGAAGACCCAGCAAATGCAATTCAAGACATTTCAATGAGAGATTGATTAGAGTTACATGCTTTACAAAGAGACGGCTAGTCATCCTTCATGCTGCAACGATGCTCGTCTTTGAATGGGAACAGCTCAATGCAGTTCTCAGTGCAGATGGAGCATGTCGCTATTAAAGCATATTAAAGGCTATTTATTTGAATAATAACCCCATTAAAGAGAACAATTCAAGTGAAAAGCTGACATACATCACGCTCTGTATGCTTCGACACACGCAGTCACTATGCAAGCTACTGTCGTCTGTCTTAGTAATTATATTAATATGGATTTTTAATGGTGAGTCAACTAGGGGTGAGGATATTTTATCGGTATTGTGATAAATGATGTCACAATCAGCTTTTCTGATCTATGTTATGGATGTTATGGATATCAGGTTATGGACGTTATTGGTATCAACAGTACCTAAAGAACACAGACTAAATGTTTCTTAGGCAAGAGAGTTTAATTAGGGCCGTTTAACTGGATTTAGTGCAGCACTATTAACAAATTAATAATGTATAACAACTACTGTTATCTGCTGTCCTCTTCTTCTTCTCTTTTGTCCGCTAGCTAGCCTCGGGTTTTGAGATAGCTACACCATTCCAACCCTGGAACGTTCGGTCTGATCGGGAATGGTGTGCTTGTGTACAGCTTGTTGATCTGACTTTATTGTCCCATTAAGAATGAATGGGCTGGAAAAAGTGCATCCCCATCTACTGTACTTCTGTTCAACCAATAGACACCGTCGCACATACATCTCAGGACAGACCCCCCAAGCACAAATTCAGTGTTGGTCCGACCCGCACTTGTCTGTTTGCCTTTTCTTTCCTCCATCCCTCGTTTCTCCCAAAGAGTTCCTTTCATATTTGGCCCTACCCAAACCCTACTGTTTCCTTGAACCTACAGCCACCAACCTGCATGTACTCACTAAAGGCAGGTCCTCAAACTCGAATGCACAACTATAAGGTCCTGCACTCTTCTATGTGTTGTTTATTCATCCCTTGTTTCTCCCATAGAGTCCTATTCATTTTTGGCCCCATTCAAACTGCATGTGCTCACTCCGGGCAGATCCCTGAACTCTAACCCACAGCCATGCAGACTCGCACTGCTCTATGTGTCGTTTATCCATCCCTTGTCTGCTCATAGACTCCCATTCATTTTTAGCACCACCTTAGCATCCACCCAGCAACAAGCATCAGCTGTACAAACAATATGCACTATTCTAGTTATTATTGTTGTTGGTAGTATTATAGGACTTTGTATATGTGACACTACAGGATCTAACATGTCTATTGCAATTCTCAGAAAAACCAAATACCATGATGCATATAGTGAAAAGGCCTTGAAGTACCGTGATATAACATTTTTACCATATCGGCCAGTCCTAGCGTGAACACCCAGTACAAACTGGAACACAGCACCACAAAACTAAGCAAACGTATTTGGATTTGGACGCTACCCGAGTACTTGCATACCCATTTCTCATATCCATTGTAAAGCCAAGCCATCATTCAAGCCTTTTGTTGTCCAGAGAATTCAGACTGCTGTTAACAAAGAGCCACTGATTCACAGCAGTGCAAAGTCTGTGTAAACAATGCTCTCTGGCGGGTCACTGTAGCGCAGACTACTTGTGTTGTTGCTGCAGTTGGCAGGAACAGAGCTGTTCTAGCATTTTCTGAAAAAGGCCCAGCTCAGCACACCACACAGTGACCTGTCTGACCTCTGCGGGGACACTGCAGTGATTGCAGGCATTCTAACTAGACCCTCAATCAGCTTCAATTATCACACTTCACAATAGATCCTGATTAGAGAATAAATGCATCGTTATCATGTACATATTGATCAGACAAAGAGAATGAATCACCATGCATTGTAGAGGTTATGGTATGTTTTTGTCCAGTGAGCCGGAGAAACAGGCACAAGCTGAGTTTGAATGTGTACATCACTTCCACACTAATACACCAACACAACTGTGTCTTTCAGTTTACTTACTTTTGTCAATGTAATATAAGCTCACCAGACATTAAATGAGTCCTCTTGTGTTTTTAAGCTGGTAGTAACTTCAGGCTCCTGCAGGTGGCGCTGCATGAGGATGATGGGGCTATAAATCCCCGCGGGGTGTGAGTGACAGGATCCATAGAATGAGAAGAGGTGCTACAGTGCAGGGAATGTCTCGTTCCATGTGTGGAAAATGGCTCCAGAGCAGATGTTAATGATTGGCTAAAAGGAGTGACTGATACTTGTCCAGTCCATGCCCAATCCAATCACAGCTGTTATTGGTGCTGGTGGAGGTGTTACACGCTGTTAGGTACATTTCAGTCACAGGGGACTCATTTTTTGTCTGGTGAGCTTATTATGGAATTATGTAATATATTTTATTTAAGGGGGAATTAAACTGTAAAAAGTGTTTTGTTGGTCCAAAAAAAAAAAAAAAGACTCTAATAATTAAAAATAAACGTGATATTGCCCACCCCTGCCCTAAACCCAAGGAGCTAAAATATCTGATAGTTGATAATATAAGCCAATATAATAACAAAAAAACTTTGTTTTTTTGCAAGCTAGCTTCAGATCATTCGGAGAGGCCGCATCTCCAATACGACTAATTTAGGCATGCTAGCATTTGACGGGCTGAAGGATCACATCATGACCTGGAAATACTGCACTCACAGGACGAGGTGAGGGCTGATCAGTGTGCTAACGCTGATCAGTGTGCCAGTTATCAGAGCTGTCAATCCATATACCTCAAGCATGGGTGAAAGTGTGGTCTATCAGAGCTCTTACTCCACCTTTCCTCTACTGCCTAGATATAATGTCACCGAAAAGAGTCATTAGGAGCTTTTACACCTCCCAGAGCGTCAGTAAGAGGTATAAACTAACTGGTCAGTAGACACGCTGGTTTAAAATACCACCAAACATCCCCAGCATTCCACTGTGAGCAATAATGTCAGCTGCTGACTGTGTGCACCTTCAGGGTTTCAGGTGAGGTCCTAATTAGGAGTTCTAGGTTGGAATTATAGGGAGGTGTCAGCATTAAAGTCAGTCCTAGAATGTTCAGCAAATACAAGCTTTGAAAGTCTAAATATTTGGACACACAATATTGAAATATACTCTCTGAAATAAACAGGATTCCAAGTATGTCCCTTATTCACCACTGCAGTTATTGGGTAAAACAGGCTCCCTATTCTGTGATTCTGTGTATAGAGTCCCAGTGTGTGTGTGTGTGTGTGTGTGTGTGTTGGGGGAAGCGGTTAATAGGTGGGTTGTTGTGTCCCTTCCAATGTTGTGATCAAACCTGAACCCTTGATATATGCAGATTTATCCATCAGGCTCAAGTAAATTTATTCCATCACTTCTTTCAGTTTACTAGTCACATCTTCCAGAAGCTGAGATCACTGAAGTGGGCCTGGAGAGGAAGGCAGCTCGGTGGCCCATTTCCATCCTAGCGACATCATTAGTTGGCCAGCGCAACCCCCCGAACCCCTCCAAACCCCACCCCCTTACCTTTTTATGTCTGTCTCTTGTGGAGTTGATGTCATCCTGCAGGAACTGAGACTCGATCTGGTACTCCAGGTTCCTCAGAAGCGCCGCGTCCGCCTCCTACGGGTCCCACAGAAAACATGCTCAGAGAGAGAGAGAGATCACAGACAAGACACAATTTCTCAGGTTTAAAATAAAGAGGACGTGTGTATGTGTGCGGTGGTGGTGGTGGTGGTTGTGCTGCTGCTGCTGGCGTGGGGTTGGGCAACTCTGATCCCTCCAGAGTGATAAATCATCCTCCGCTCCTTGCTTTCCTCTCAATTACACTTGCTCCTCGGCCCGAAAATCAATAGCCAAACAGCAGATGCTTGTAATCAAGCAGACAACCTTCCGAGAGTTCCCAACAACTCCGATTCTCATAAGTCGTGCCATGTCACGTCTCCGTTATTATCCCATCTTTATGGATACACGTAAACAGTTTTGAATGAAATCCGGAGGGGTTGTTCATAATTAGGAAAGCTACATGTGGAACGGCGTCTGGAAGCCTCCAGACTCAAAGGAATCTCCGACACTCTCGTACCTTGTTGAGCTGCTCCAGGGTTCCCCGCAGCTGTTCTTGATATTCACACTCGTTCCTGTATCTGTGGGCAACAGAGGGTTATCAGAATGAAGCATTAACCACAAGCTCTGACCGCACATCTGCACGCTTGATAGTGTTCGCTATGGTTCTTATCACACCTGTACAGGTGTTTGTGCTGCCTGGCGTGTGAAATCATACTGAGCTGAAGTAAGACAAACTCAAAACCTGTGTGTGTGTTAGGTAACAGATAAATAAGACCACCAGTATCTAACGTCTCAATGGGGGTCCTAGAAGTCTGGGTTCATCTAAAGGCTCATTTGTGCTCCCTTTATGTACGGAAATGAATGTGGACGTTCCAGATAATGTAACGGCCACTGTCCACATAAGTCCATGCAATACATCCACTAGAGGGCAGTCTAGAGTCAAAGGGTTCTGACTAGAACAACATGGCGAATGGTGGACGAGACCAGAATAATCCCTCGACGTAGGAAAATGAATGAGACCATTGCTAACAATGTAACGGTCACTGCCCACATATGTCCATGCAATACATATACTGCCCCCACTACACCCACGCCCCCATATCTAACGTTGAGCATAAATGAGCCTTAAGGTGGTCTACCTAGGGTCAGTCGCTGTCACAGTTTGTGCTTTCTGTACTGGTACAAATCAGAGACCACCCTTCATGTATTTCATTTCCAGTCAAAGTCAAGGTTATTTTTTGATGGATGGTTCTGAGGAGATTAGCCCATTTTTAGGACTCCTAACAACCACCTGGAACACCTGGCAGACCCAACAAAACACTGTTCCTATCCGCACTCAAAGCTTTTATCTCTGAGAGACAGGAGAACATCAAGCTCCACTCCTGCTTCAGATCGAAGAACATCCACAGGTGTTCCTGTCCATCCTTCTTCCACTGTGAGAAGACACCTCACAACGCTACGGAGGTCTGAAGGGAGGTGTAGCTGTTCAAGAAGCTCCTCACTGAGAAAAGGAGATCTAGACCCCATCCAACAAAGAAGCTGCTGCTGGTGTTCTCAGAACAATGGACTGACCACCCCAGAGTCCAGAACCTGAACACCACTGAATGTGTTTGGGTTATTTGGATGGTGAGAAGAAGAAGCAGGAAATGATAAACCAGCTTCTCCAACTGAACTTTGGAGGTGTGTCTCTTTGAGGAGCTGAGAATAATGGAAGCTCCATTGGAAGCTGTAAAGGAGCCCCGCCCCCCCCTCTCTCTCTCTTTCTCACTCTCTCCTCTCTCCCTCTCTCACTCTCTTTCCCTCCCTCTCTCTCTGTCCCTTCCTCTCCCCTCTCTTCTTCTCTCTTTTTCTCACTTT
>JAVGWN010000768.1:0-13579 GCA_034552555.1 Semaprochilodus insignis
AAAAAAATGCAGAATTTAAACATGAATTAGATTAAATCAAGAAAATAAATAAAACCAGAATAATAAAAAACATTTAATAAAAGTTCAACACAGAAGGATAAATAGACAAACTCAGATTAAATAAATGTTAAAATTAAAGGATTATAAATGTAAATAATTGATCAATTAATATAAATATCACCTGGATAAAAGATCTAGGTACTTACAGTCACCTACATCAGCAGAATTAGCACACAGGTAATGGAGGAACCACCCATAGGACCCACTATAGAAGGGCTGCAGCCTACTGTTCCCCGCGGCTCCTGACCCGGAGGGGTGACGAACGTAAGCGCCAGATTAAAAGGCGAGGACATGAGGACGGCAGGCTGGGGCAGGAGTCACTGGTGCCGGAGTCACTGGTGCCGTGTTGCCTCCAGTCGGATTAAGCTGTGGAGGGATTGGAATAGGGATGATCGTTTTGCACAGTATGGATAAACAGTGTTTGGAGGGTCAAACGAGGGCCACTTCGTCGGCATCTGTCAGCACTGATGCTGCGTCGCTGTTGCAACAGCGTGTGCCATATGTACCGTGTGCGCGCCTGGTACTTCGGGCCTGCAGCCATGAGTCTGTGAATATGGGCATGGTGTGCAGATGTTCACATAGACGTTCACATCAGTGATTAACACAGAATGGTCTGTCTGAAACACTCGGTGTCTCTAAGCCCCGCCTCCTGATGAGCCCAGTGTGTTCCAACCGGTCAGTTAGCCCACTCTGTCCTGACTGATCCACCGCCAGGGTGGCTGAAAGTTCTGACCCTACGAGAGGCCAGTAAGGACTGTGTTACGAGATGATGTCATCTTATAACAGAGAAGGACTGGAAGACTGGAATTCCAAAGAGGCGTTTATCCTATATCCCCACCAACAGTCAAGTGCAGCCCTCCAGCCCATAGGGATCTCGATCAGACGTGTATGAATGAAGGTCAGACTGTTACGTCCTGAAGCCTACATGCTCCCCTCTGCGACTGTACATCTACATCGTTTTTGCTATGGGCTCCGTTAGCTAGAACGTCTTGAGTATGAGCACACTGTGGTGGCAGGCAGGGTTGTTGTGTTGCCGCTCGGGGGGTTTGAGTGCTGTTGCCAGCCAGCACCACAATCAAATTCCATGCCACTGAATTCCACAGCCGCTGGGAGTCTGGACATGGTTGCAGAGCTCCAGCGGCTTGCTTCTACAAATGCAGCTTCTTGGTAGTGTTGTGACAGTGTTGACCCGCAACAAGCAACGTCCATTCCCCATATTCCCAGTGACGGAGACGGAGACGGAGAAACAAACAAAGCTAAAAATGCCATTCTGGGAAAGAGAGGTGACACGGGCACGGCAAGAGGGGAAAAATGGGTTTATTAATATTTCAGTGAACCTGCGAGGCCCTTCATCTGACCCGGAACACTCTGAAGGAACTGCTCTTAACAGCACCGCCCCGTTCTCTCTCTCCCTGTCTCTCTGTCTTCATGATACTCGCTCCCTCTCACTGTCTTCACCCTCCCACTCCATCACTCTCTGCTCGCCCTCTCCCTCTCTTTCCGTGTCCCTCCGTAGCATTTCAGTGTGTTGCGAGTCCACCCGCCTCGGGTCAAGCAAGGGTCACTTGAAATAGAGAGCTAATCATTTCCTGACCTGCCAATCAAACATGTTTTACTCATGTGCCCATTAGGCCCGTTTCGCCTTGCAGCAGCCAGAACTGGAAATGTCACTCTGACAGAACATGCCTGCTGGCGCTCGTCGCCACGTGTTCACTGATACGTTAACAGGCTGTGAGTAACGATTACCGCTATAATCATTTCCTTTATTGATTTAACTGGACCTTTATGCCTTTCATCATTACCTCTCAATTAGCTCCGTCAAAGAACTCCCAGCGTTCCAGGTTTGGCCTGAGCACGAGCGATTTCGTCCTCCACAGATAAAGTAGCAGGGCTTAAGGCTGCAACTCCTAATCAATCTTATTGATGAAGACGGTAGTACGAGTTATTGGAGTTGTTATTGATCAGTTGGCATGATGACGTGATGACGTGCTCCACACTAATGCCACTAGACTGAAGGATGGAGATGGCTGAGCCTACAGTACAGGGCAACTCAAAACAGTCAAAAATATGGGAACGCTTTACGGTTTCCTGTACGGAATGTTAAGCTTTAACGGCAGCGCCACCATCATGTGTGACGATCTGGAGGAAACGGCATGCAGGAAATTTAAAGGTCAGGTCAGGAATGTGTTTATACAAGGCTTTTCACAACTGTGTGTTAGTGCACACACACACACACACACCATCATCCTCGTGGATACGGGGTACACGTGAAAACATTTGGCCTCCAGCGTTTCAGGTCACGCAGCATGGAGCTTTCGGAGCGTGCTCTCCAGGGTGGAGATCTGTTTTCATGGATGATGTTTCTGAAAACGCTGATACAGCGTGCGTGTTTGTTGTTGTTGTGTGAGCATGTTTTAGAGTCTGGCTGCTTCAGTGTGAGCTACACATACAGAAGTAGTGTCTCTCAGTATGGCGTCGGGCCGCCGTGTTTGCTAACCCAACACGCCAGACGTCTCGGCATGGAGCTGTAGAGGTTCCTAATGGTGTCCTGTGATAATCCATCCCATGCAGCTTGAATAACCTCACACAGTTCCTGCAGATGGTGCGGTAGGGGTGGAGGTGGAGTGACACCAGGCCTTCTGGACGCGTGACGCGTGACAACAAACCGTTCATCTTGGTGCTGACCACGGTGCCTCCACACACGGATTCCTTGGTCGTCTCCACCAAGACAAAAGCGGGACTCGTCACTGAAGATGACCCGCTGCCGTTCTGAGTCACTCCATGACAGTCTGGTACGACACCATTGCAGTCTTTGGTGATGGTGACGTGGTGTTAAGGACAGTCGTGGTAACGGTCTGTGTACATGTAGTCCTGCGTGGTGTAGCCGTCTGCCGATGGTGCTGCACTAACAGGAAATCGTGGCTGTTGGGTCAGTCAGGTACAGAGATGAGGTCTGTTCTTGCTTACGTCGCATGCCGGCCGAGCGTGGAACTTGAATCATTAGTATGTCTCACCTACACACCAAGTTTCACTCCTGTGGGTCGACTCCTTCTGGGTGCAGCTGTTCTTTTGAGGATGAGTCTATTTAGTTATTTACAGGCTACTAGCTGCTCTCTTCCTTTTCCTGATGAACCGGAGTCTTAATGATGATGGAAATCTTTATTAGTTGCAGCCTTAGACGTCGTGTCACCCCACTACAGTAACGTTTTGCAGTCAGAATGTCTGTTTGAGTCATACGAGCATCACGGTGCATCGTAGAGGGCTTTTTGTTGTTGTGCATGTAACGATTTTCCTCCTAAATGAATTTGATGCTGGATTACTGGGAACACTACAAGCTCTCCTAATAAATGAATCCACCTCTGAGTGTACTGCATCGATACTGGAATCAGTTCAGCTCCGAAACGTCTAACAGCAAATACCGCTCCAGTGAACTGCTTTGGTCCACGTCTGACTTCCACACGAGACGCCTGTTCGCTAGCGCTGGCACTCGAAATGCTTCGCATGAAACAAGCCCTCTAATTAGGCCGTAATTAGTCCGATTGATCAGGCGGTGAGTGCGGTAGCCTCCGCTGACCCAGAGCGCGTGTGTCTGAAGAGAAAGAAGGAGCCTGGGAGCAGCTGGAGGAAAGCTGAGGCCGGCCAAAGCCACCGAGGCCGCATTAAACTGAGGAAAGACATGACAGTGACAGTGTGGTGGTCAGCAGGAAGTCTTTGATAAGGACTTTAATCCTTTGGGGTGTAATTCCCAAAGGCAGCGGCAGGGGTGGGTTGGTTGGAAGGGGGATGGGGTAAGGGGTGCAGCAGAGACCATGCTGAGCACAGAGAAGAAGAGAGGGAGCTTTGGACACGCGTGATAACCACACACTCACACACTCTCCCTCGCTGAATATGAATAACCTCTGGAACAGCTCTTCATCAGGATTTCTACACGGAGCTGTTTTGTCTGGTGCTAAGCAAAAAGGGAAAAGAAAAAAGGTCGGCAGCAACGCACAACGAACCCGAATCATGAGCCCGACTTCAGCACCCGCACTGCATTCAAAATGCAGGGAAAGACGAAAGGTAAAAAGTCTGAAGCGTGCAGAACGTTCTAGATTAGGAAGACGGGCTGGGTGTGTTATTAGGAGCAGGAGTAGGACACTGTGGGACTAACCGAATGGGAAACGTGACTTCATGGTGCTCTGTAAAAGGTGAGCAACTCGGTTCTCTTGAAACTTGTTAGCATAACTAAGTCAATTAACTCAAAAAGTCCCCTCAGTTACGTACACATGCCGGGCGCACCTCCCTCAGGCATCGATGGCATCCGTGAGAACTGGCGGGAAGGTGGTGCCTGGACCTACAGAGATAGCGGGAGGAGGACACCAGCTATGGGAAACAGTGGGAGAACGATGACAGCCTCTTCTCCTCTCCCTCTACGCTCAGGCAGCCATGTTGAAGAAACCCCTTCAGTGTCAGCTGCCGCTCTGCCTCCCCATCACTGACCCAACTCCACCACCGGGACTGAGCATCAGGCTTAACACAGTGGGCTTAGAAAGGGAACAGCAGTCCCTATGACACTCGAGGCTACCGCCATCTTCCCTCTGTCGCTCTTGGCTGACGTCCTTCTCCCGTCACCTAAATCGTTATTTGGTGGATGCCTTCCCTGGCACATTTCCGAGGAGAATTCCCTGTAGACTGGGATTTTAGCCACTGCTGGTAGACCCGTATGACCGTACGCTTCCATACACCTGCAGATTCAGCTACTTCCTTCACACTATGGTCTTTGGCACGCCCAAATGCAGTCACTCCTTTTAGCCAATCATTAACATCTGCTCTGGAGCCATTTTCCACACATGGAACGAGACATTCCCTGCACTGTACCACCTCTTCCCAATCTATGGATCCCGTCACTCACACCCCTCAGGGATTTATAGACCCATCATCCTTGTGCAGCGCCATCTGCAGGAGCCTGAAGGTACTACCACCTTAGACACACAAGGTCACACCATGTCTGTTCTGCAGAGAGAGCTGGGGGTGAGTAAATTTGCCTCCAGTCTTTTGTCTGGGATGTCCAAAAACATTCCGTGACTCTGAAATTGAGGCTAAATCGTGTAGTGTGAAGCCGACATTCAGACTTACTCTGAGATTAAACATGAAAACTGCAGTCTCGAGGGAAGGAGGACCGAGGAGGACCGAGGAGGACCGAGGAGGACGTTCCTCTGTCTCTGTGAAACACACACACATACTGTCAGTGCACCACCGGTCACAGCCTGCAGCCTCTCTCTCTCTCTCCAAACCGAGCTGACGTTTCCCATCCCCTCCTCTGCTGGAACGTATTCCCAGTTATGATGAGACTCCATTTCCCTGCCATCGATCAACACGGAGCGCCCGTGCTTATCCAGCATTCAGCTTTATCTGACCTGTCATCTGGAAAGGCTATTTTAAGTGTCCCATACATCTCAATCCAGGCCAGCTCTCGCTATCCGGCTCCGCTACTGCGCCCTGACGGGGACGTCTGAACGAATTACAGGTGGACCACTGGGTTCTCAGGGTGTATTTATGTGTGAACGAGGACAAGTATTTACGGAATGGGCCGGAGGGTGTGTACGTGCGGGCGCATGTGTGTGAATGTATTCGATTCAGGAGCTGAAGTGGTCGATCAGCGATCGGTGTGGGATCAGTGTGTACTCTGTGACCGAATGCCCTTTCAGCACTAAAGCAGGACAGTGATGCTGTAAATACAGATACACACACACACACACACACACGTATATATACACACATACACATACACACACACATACACACAAATATACACACACACACACACACACACATATACACACATATACACACACACATACACGTGCACACACACACACACATATACACACACATATACACACATATACACACAAATATACACACACACATACACACATATACACACACACATACACACATATACACGTGCACAAACACACACACACACACATATACACACACATATACACACATATACACACACACACACACAGGCCCAAGCTTCTCTGTCCTACCAAGTTCAACAGCACCAGTAACCCTAGTTTTAGGGTTTAATCTGATTTAAGTAGAGCACAGAAAGTGGGTCCGACGATGCACAAGATCCAGACGTGAGGTGGAGAAGTGAAGAGCAGGATGGAGGTGGTGGAGGAGATGGAGGTGAGGAGTATGTACTGTACTAGTTTAGACGACACTACAAGAGAAAAGCCCAGACAGTAAATCAGAAGACATGCTGGAGGAGAGGTCTCGGTTCTGGAGGGTGGTGTTTAACTGAGCTGTAAGATTAGCTGCTCTGAGGGCAGCAGATATAAAACTACCTTCTCCTCCAGAACACAAACACAAGCACACAAAAGCCCTGAGACACACAGCTTTCTGTTAGCGGCTGGGTCGTTCCCGGTACCGAGGAGCTCCACAGTGACTGTGGTGTGGTTAATGTGTTAATGTGCTGGATTAGCTTAGCAACAAACACTCAGCACCGCTGCGCCTCTCGACATTATGCCTGAGGTGCACACGAGTGTGTCCGATTTTCCCGTTCCACCTTAAAGCGGCCAGTACATTCTGACGCCTGCAGCAGTATTTAAGGTGGAACAGGAAAACCAGAATAAGCTGTTTCAGCCCGGTGCAGTCGAAAGGAGAGAGTGGTGTACAGTGTATTGTACACAGTGGATCTGTAGCGGTGCACTGGTGCCTTGTGCTGCAGTAGCAGTGGCTGCTGATACGTTACTGAGGAACGGACCAGCTCTAATCACTCTACTGGAACACCTCAAACACCTCATCTTCTAAAGTCAAATACTGGTATGGTTTTACTGTCCTGGCCTGGCAGAGCCGCCTGCTCTGGATTGTTGGAGGCCAGGTTCAGCTGGTGGACGGCCCTGGTCTTTGACTAATTGGACTGAAGCATGCTCCCGTACCAGCAGCTGCTGGAGAGCACACACTCTGCCTGAGGGCTCCAGTGAAGTGAGCAAAGCACCAATAGAGACACTTCTGCAGACGCGGGGATGAGCAGGTCTCGCCCGCCCAGGCGTTTGGGTACAAATCATTGGGAGTCTCATCACGAGCAGAGCACGAGATTACTGAGTCATCTGCACAGGGCAGTGTTTCTCACTTACAGCCCTAGAGGGCCGCCACTGCGGAATTCAGAGCTTCTCTACCCCCCATTTACCTCATTAGCTTATTCACAGGCCTTTCATCAACTGAATCAGGTGTACGCCAGCCGGGGACACGCTAAACCCTGCTGCGCTGCAGATTTCCAATGCAGCAAAGACACAGCAAAAGTTAGAGGCAACTATCCGGACCACCGCCTAAAGCAATAGAACCCTTACGGCCGACGTATGGATGTGTCAGATCTACACCGTAAGCACAGCTTAGGTACCGTGTAGTTAGGTACCCTATACAGTACCCTAAGCCATGCGCTAAGCCCTACACCATACCCTACACCATACCCTATGCCCAACCTTAGGCATTACCTTACGGCCTTCTCTCAGCTAGGCTGCTACAACACACACACACACACGCAGAGTGCTCAGAGTGGTGTGCAGGGTGTACTCTGGGTTCTGGGAGCGCTGCTGTTAGCCTTTCTCCAGGTTGGCTCCCACAGTGCCATGGTGTAAAGGGATGAAGGGTGGTTCTGGAGAGGAGAACCCTACACACAGAACCCTACACTGTGCCTACAAATACAGCATAGCACCAGCAGGCAGCCCTCCAGCATGTGGAGTATTACCAGTAATATTAGTAACTCGGTTTAATTCTAATATATGAGGACCCTGTAAAACACACAGTGCCTTATAAGGGGCTGAATTAAAACCTCGGACCCGCTACAGTACTGTTCACACAGGACCACGTCTATAGCGTCACGGAGAAGGGAGCCGCTAGTTCGCCTGTACTCCAGAAAGCTAAGCTAATTTAAAAAGCTTCCTTAAAGCCTCCAGTAGGAGTAAATTTGTTGTTGCTTTTGTAATTTAGTTTTTTTTAATGTAATTTTTTTCGTTTTGTAATTTTGTTTTCTGAAATGTTAATTTGTTTTGCACTTCTCGGCCGTAAACAGTTCTGTAGCTCTGCTTTACACCATGCAGAAGACGCGTTAACACAGGAAATCAAAACAGAACTTTTTAAATGTGCTTGGAGCATCAATCGGCTTTCCCGTGGAGAATTCCAGAGCAGGTCCGAAAGGGTTACCACTGGTTCTAATGAATTTGATTGGATTGGATTGTATAGTGTGGTGTAGGATTGTATTGTGGGGTCGTCAGCCTGTCTGGGGTTATTTTACATAAAGCCAGTGTTGAGTGAATTGGTTGGTTGCCTCATCTGGATGGACCTGACATTTTAATGACTGGTCTATCACCACACCCCCCGTAGACACCGCGTCAGGATCCATAATTACCTTCATGACTGTCAGACTGCACCGCATGAACCCACTTCTACATGGAGCTGTAATCCGCCTCAACTTCTAACATCCTGTACATGGAAACTTTACAAGTCACATCTGGAGAAAAGGAGGGCTTTCACATTAGATCCACTAGATCCACTAGATCCATTAGATCTTTTTATCTTATACATTTTGTTAACATTTTACTTGACCCTGCTGCATCACCCTGACATAACCACAAAACCCCCGTGTGGCAGCGAAGGATCTGCAGGAAGGTTCAGCTGATACAGCCTTTTTCCATCTACATGAAACCGGTTCGGAACCCGAAAAGTTGGTTCCCAGCTGGAACCAAACAATAGTCGGTTCTTCAGCATGAACCACGATGACATCCGTGGGAGTGTCAGTGGTTGAGTACAGAGAAGGCAACAATGGCGCCACCCAGTGGTCTGCTGGAGAACCTCTTCTAGGTCTTCTTACCTCCAGTAGTTGTGCTGCTTTCGGGACATAAACAAACATCTGGAATACCAGCAAAACGCTCGCAGGTCACCCATACGCTCCGCCATCTCGGTACTACTGTTTACTACCGCTGCGCAGCGCCCCCTGTTGACGATGATGTATCTTTTGGCGTTCCTTGGTTCCAATACAAGCTGGTGCAAATGCAGGCTGGTTCCCAGAATAGCAGCAAGGTTCTAAGAAGCCTAAACAGAGGAGTGGTGGTGCACCATTCTACCACACGGATAATGTGCATGGAAGGAAGCCTCACCTGCAGCCTTCTCAAAAGTCATCACCTGAAGTGGGCAACACAACTTCCAGGGCTCATTCATCCATTCATTCATTCATCCATTCATTCATTCATCCATTCATTCATTCATCTTCTGAGCTGCTTATCCTTGTGGCATGTCGGGGTGCTGGAGCCTATCTCAGCCCTCACTGGGCGGAGGGCAGGAAACACCCTGGACAGGCGCCTTGTGTACCCGTGAAGTGAAAGTGAAACAGAAGCAGCGTGTGATGAACCGTATACAAGCATACCAACAACTGTATGTCCATGACAGATATAGGACATCAGCCTCAGCCCAGAATTCCCACACTGGGACATTCCTGCTCAGTAGTAATCTGGACTTTCTGTAGAGCTGCTTCAGTCTGAACTGAACTGATGTACCATAAACGAACACTGTAGCTAAACAGCCCGTATAGACACAGTGATCTCACTCACTCACACGACTACACACGGGTCGGTCTGCTCTCTCCCGGCTCCAGTATTCCCAAAACACCTTCACATCACAAACAGCCAACAGCTCCAGCAGAGCGACAGGAACGAGGACAGCATATGTTTGCATGTGTGGGTGACGAATGTATGTTGTTCTAAGCCCACCAAATCTCAGCGGGGGTCTTTAAGTGTGCTTTCTGACATTCACACACACCCCCACAGCGGCGCTGAGAGTCAGGACCCCGAAGGGCCTCGTTTCTGGGGGAAATATAATACCACGTGTGTGAACACTCTGCTTTGTGTGATATTTAAAAGGCTGTATTCTATCTACCTGACTGTGCCATCCATCTTCATTATCCAAGACAGAGTGCAGACGTGCGGTATTCCAGACCACATAACAACATAAAGAGACCATCTTAAGCCTTAGGGAGGAACGCATAGAGCGGGAAGTGCTATTAATCTCCCCCCTACACACACACACGCAAACACATACACACACACACACACAGACATATATATACACATAATACACACACACATATACACATATACACACACACATACACACACACACGTACACACACACCTATACACATACGCATACACACACCCACACACACACACACACAAACACACACACACACAGACATACACACTCTCACATATACACACACACACCCCTATGCACATATCCTTACCCAGAGGTGTAGTCTACGAGATACACAACTGTACACCTTGCTAAGAAGCCGCTAGCAGCTGCGCACACTGACTGGTTTGCACTGTGGTATGTGATTGTGTCACTGGGCTGTGGAGGACGAGTGGCCTCCTCTCTCACGCTGGACACAGTGCCAGCTTCTAGGGAGCCTGTGCTCCTCCTCTGATTCTCCTCCTCAGCTGTGCATGATCAGAGGAGGAGCACACGGCTCACGCTGACCTAACGCTGAGAGACACCACTCTGCTGCTGTACCCAGCCTCTTCCTCCATTTCACTGCCCGTCACACAGACATTACAGCTACCATAGACCGTATGTCCACTGTGAAAACGGGCCGATTCCAAAATCCTAAACTGTTACGGAACAGACTCATTAATATTCACACCCCCAACAATGACATACAACCACAACAGAGCTACAGAACCAACATGAGAACTCCAGCGTTCCAGGCTGGGAGGGGGATGTCGGCACTTTCCATTCCACCTTCCAGGGAACCCAACTGTCAGCGGTACATGGTTGGTGTTCATCTTTAAACCAGGCTGAAGTTCTTCCTGTTTGCCAGCTTCCTAATGATGATAAGAACACCTTACCAACCGTATACAAGCATACAACAACTGATATAGGACATCAGCCTCAGCCCAGAACTCCCACACTGGGACATCCCTGCTCAGTAGTAGTCTGGACTTCAGTTTCTGTACACACTGGCTTAACAGGCTTTTAGGCCAATGTTCAGCTCCACCTTAAGTGTTGCAGCTTATACAGGCGCCAGAATGTAACTGGAGCACCATTCAAGGTGGAACAGACAATTCACTAAACAGTCCAGCTCCCAGACCTTTAACAGGATTCCGGACGACTTTAATCCTGCAGTCTGCACATTTCACTCCGGACAGTTTCCCAAACTCTTGGACAATATGGAGCAGCTCCGCTCAGCGTCTGACCCTGAAGAGACTGAAGAGAGGAGCAGCTCCACCTTTATTAGCACCACAACCCCAACAGCAGCCTGTAAGTAGCAGCCATGCTGTGTGATTGTATCCGTGTTTGCCGGTTGGAGCAGATCATCTTAAACTGAGAGTTCCATAGTGAGGATCAACTTTAATCTACTGTGTGTTGATGTCCAGATGGAGAGCCAGGAGCTAGTACAGGGAACGTTAGCTACTAGCATTAGCTCCAAGTAACTGCTTCTTGGCAGCTTGGCTGATCCACAGCTTCGGTCTTCTCACAGTGGAAAGACAGACAGAAACGTGTTTGGATCTGATCAGATCTGAGGGAACTCTTACTGTACACCTGATGGTGGTAGCTGTGGCTGTCTACCAGGTCTTGCCGGGCTGTTCGGGTTCCTATCTATTAATGAACTTAGCTACTAGGCTAGTCCTGCTAATTGCGACTCCAGACTAAACTACACCTCTGACCATGTAATGATCCAACTTCCCTGCAACTCCATCGTTCCTGCTCACGCATGCACACACAGACTCCTACAGCGCTAGCATGCTGGGTAACCGACGGCACGCACAAACACTAATTAACTAATTAACTACTTCACACACAGATGCTCCACTCAAGCGCTTCGCCGGAGAGCAATAACCACGCGATTCACCTTTCATATCCGTCTGCTCCGGGGGAGCGTACAGCAATCTGTACGAGGCAGAGGCTGGCTCCGAGCGCTCAGAGAGGCCATTAGAGAGGCTCTCATTTCTCTCCACTAGGCCGCTAGTCTTCCCCGCTCTCGTGTGCACCATTCATCATTAACCGCTCTATGAAACCCCAATCAGGACCTGGCAACCAGCAGCGTGGCTAAAGCTCACCCACAGACAGGAGGGTGACCGCGGCCTGCATGTGCCTCAGGAAAGGTCCTCCAGAGTTTGGAGAGCAGGTCATGTGTGATTGTGTATTAGGGTAATACAAACACACACACACACACACACGCACACACACACACACACACACACACACACACACAGGCTCAGAAAGAAGCTCCACCTACACATACGCCGAATCGAACCGACCATACAAACTGTGTGCATGCAATTACACATTTCCACCAGAGGGGTCTCCACACATCTACATACTGGTAAGGAGCGGCTGTGAACGGAGGTTCATGTTGCAAGGCAGGGCGGCTCCTTTGGCGTGACCGTGCGGCGGCAGGTTTGGTATGAGCAGCTCGGTACGATCAGTTCGGTGGTTTTAAAGGCCTATGTAAATGTACAGTCTCAGACAAACTGTGCCCGCCCTCCGGGGGTAGTCTGAAGTCTCCCAGGGTTTGGACAGCACCATAGAACACTGCAAAAATGAGATCTGAGTCCAATGATCTTATATCCAGCTGATATACATAACTCTTATTTTACGATAATTTCAGGCATTTTTACTTACGTGATTTTAATAAGCCAAATTTTCTCACTATATTGGCAGATAATTTGTCTTATTCAGCACATTTCTTGTTCTATGTTACACTTACATAGCGTCTTTCACATACCCGAGGATGCTTTACAATTGATCAATAATAATAATAATAATAATAATAATAATAATAATAATAAAGTTACACTTATACTGTGCCTATTAATAGGGAAGGAAAGTATTCTGAGAAAAGAAGTTAACTGGGCTTTAAAGATGGACAGAGAGGGAGAAGAGTGAATAGATGAAGGTAAAAATAAGTAAAATATCTTTTTATAATAATAAATAATAAATCTAATTATCTGCCAATGTAGTGAGACAGTGTGGCTTTATAAAAAGAAGTAGAAACAGCCAGGCATGGTTTATTTCCAGTAAAATTAGTAATTTAAGTTTACTACATTTTTAGATTTAAATAACTTTATAATTAGTAAACAATTAAAAAGTGAGACATATACATTAAATAGATATAAGGTTATATTCATTACTAAGATCTGATTTTTTGCAGTGTATGAATTTAGAGTCTTTCAGAATAGGCAGAGATGTGGTAATGTGATATTTGCTCCCTGCAGTGTAGCACATTTCCCACCCCCCGTCCCCCCAGCGCCCCCCCGGCGTCCCGTACGAGGCCAAAAGATACCCAATATTCGATACTCAGTTCACCGATAAATGATTTTCTCCTGAAATAATCCCGACTGAAACGGACCGCCATGTGTCCGACTGGAGTGGGCTTAATACAAAGAGTCCAACAACAGACGCACCTCCTATAACCATGGAGGCTTCTAACAAAGTAAGAGGTATCAGGTGCCTGAGAGAGAGAGAGAGAGAG